>VUQH01067743.1:0-13273 GCA_015106775.1 Etroplus canarensis
CGGCACCTTTGTAGAGCTCTCCAAAACAAATAAATCCAAGCTACTCTCTCAACATCATCCATGTCTTCCATAATGTAGCAATGAGACCGATAGGTTCGCGGTAGCTCCTCCCACACGTGTGGTTTATGAACACACTTTTGAACACGCGAACAGGGGCGAATTCGCCGCGCGAATCGCGTTCGGTGTGAACGTAGCTTTGGAAGAGAGAGACCTTATATTCAACAGTCCACATTTAATTGTTTTACTCTTTGGTGCAGATGGAACGGTTACATTATTCTTTCTTTGTGAATTTTTAAGGTCAACTCGTTTTTTACTCATTTTTGGTGGATTTCTTTTAGGTGGTCTGAGAGCAGACACGCCCTCTATAGGAATGGGGTTTTGGGGGGATGACAGGAGGAGAGAAACTGCAGAGAGGTGTATAAGACTGCAACTCTGCTTCCTGGTCGCAACTCTGGACAGTCATGTTTTGCGGGGTTTAATAAAATCGCCCTGATTTCTAGAAATGAGAGCTGCTCCATCCAAAGTGGGATGGATGCCGTCTCTCCTAATAAGACCAGGTTTTCCCCAAAAAGTCTGCCAATTATTTATGAAGCCCACACCGTTTTCTGGACACCGCCTAGACAGCCAGCGGTTTAAGGACGACATGCAGCTAAATATGTCATCACTGGTCGGATTGGGGAGGGGACCAGAGAAAACTACAGACAGTCTCTTCTGTTAAGGACTTGCCTAGACCATAATTGATAAAACACTGGTCCTTACATGGGAAGAAAAAGTACATACATTATAGTACATACACTACATACATTAGTGTACAATCTGCATGGGTACATTGCTAGTTACATACCAGTCTATGCATTTCCATGCTTCAGGCTATCCCCCTGCTACCATAACAGTGTCTGGGTCAGCTCTGGCTACTTGTAGTCCCATTTCATTTCATAATTATTCACTGATAAGTTAAACAGTGACTTATGTTCTTGCCCCCGTATAGATCTAAAGTTGTTGCAATCTTTTACACAAAAATCAACTTGAAAAAAGAAGTATGAGGCTTGGCTGAAAATCTGCTTCAAATGGATTTCAACCCTAATTTAGCTATTTAAAAAAGTGACTGTTTTAGTTTCTTTATGTCCACCTTATTAATTATATTATCTGTTTTTTTTTGTTTTGTTTAGGGGTGTAACAGTAAACAAAATTTTGGGTGTGGTATGTTTCTTTGCTTTGGTAAATTTTATTAGACCTTATTAGGCTGATTGAAATATGCGTCAAACCACTGTACAATATTAGTAAAAAGTGCAGAATGTCTGCTCAGTTTTACAGGCATCCTGGCATGCTACAGCTAATAAACAACAACAGGCACAATTTGAGTTCGGATAATAGGTTGTACTGAAGAGCAGCCTAATATGAAAATGAACATTCCATTTCAAATGTATCGTATGAATAAAATCCAGTTACGCCTCTTTCCTGGTTACAGGGAACTCTTCTTACCAGAGAGAACTCCTCATCCGCAGGCATGAGGCTGATTTGGTCTGGGGAGGTAATGGAGGAACGGGTAGTTCTAGGCGTCCGGGGTGAAGGCAAGGTGTCCCATGCATTATAGCCACTTGGAGGTGGGTTGGGCATCTGCACACCTGAGCGCTGGCAGCACTCCTCCGCATTGGCCATCCAGGCCTCTAAGAGCTTCTCTCTGTCCCAGTCTGAAGCAAAAAAGACATGCATCAAAGAGAAAGATATGTTAACGCAGACAAAACAGAGAAGCACAGTTGAAATCAACTGCTTTAGGTTGAACGGAGGACAATAAGGTATTAGAATTAGGATCACATTTAAAGTCTTAGACTATGTCAACAACACCAACTAGAGACAAGATGAAACTGAACTTGTGGCATGATCTGTTGATCCTAATGAAAGACTGGTGACTGGAGGTCCATATGTTGGTATACAGAGAAAAAGTAAAGTGGAAATAATGCATTCTTGAGTTGAACTAATGCTGATGGGCAAGGACTCAGTGATTAGCTTTCCCAACTTAACTTGCTGCCTGCTGTCTAATAGGATGTTTTTGATGATCCTTTTAAAAAAGTAACAAGGAGCTTAAGTTAATTACTTCAATCTTTTTCTGTACATTTTCTGAGTTTGTACGTATAATTGAAGCCTCAGACAGCAGCAGAATCAACCTTGAGCGCATTTATGCATGTGACATGACAGCGATGACTTAAATTAATTACTTATAATAAATTATCCCAGATACTGACACAGGATAACTCAGGACCTAAGAGAAAATTACAGGCTCACAGTTTATAAGCTACTGCTTGGAAAGCTAAGAAAATTGATTCCTAATGTATTGTATGTCACTTAATGTAACGTTAAATCTCCACTATAGTACATATCTCGTGAATGGGTCATTACATCAGTGTTGAGTAAAAACCACAAGGAAAGTATGTATAAGTGATCCATGACCAAATGACAGTCTAATCACTGCTAAAGGAGAATCACAGTTAAAAAGTCTTTTTTTTTTTAATCACAGTAAGCAGAAATCAGGTGGACCATGACCTGGTCAGAGTAACCAGTGAAAGAATAAGTGATGATGGGACAGATATTGCTCACTGTAGTGTAACAGAGATCCAGACTGTTCTGCCCTCTGGTCACGCAGTTATTAAAAGGTCGCTACTTGATGAGTTCATACATGAGATAACTTGTTTTTAAGTTACCAAGCACAGAAGCTATGGAGCTCCATGTTTTTCCACTCCACATAAAGTATCTGGTAAGCAAGCATGCCATGTACCTACTGCATGTTTACTAGAGGCAGAGGCAAGGAAAAAAAATTAGGCAAACTCACAGTGGAAGTAGAGGGTTTTACAGTATCTGAAGACAGATTCCAGATCAGGAGAACAGTGATGTTTAATCACTGCACCAGCTGGTGTTAGTGTGAAAACGGATTCCACAACCTTTCATCTTGCCAAAAAATTCAATGTGGCAATCTGCTCTGAAGAGCTCAAAGCCTGACAGCTACAGCACAGAGTCCGGTATCAATCCACAAAGCTCTTTTCCGTGAAGTGCACAATAGAAGATAAAGAAGTCTTTATTTTCCCCACCAGTAGCTATCAACACAGATGTACTGTCAAGACAAAAATAAGAAGTGCACAATGTAGTAAAATGTCAGTGCTTATAAATTAAAAAAAAGTCATAAAAAAGAAGGTAGGACATAAAGAATTTCCAGTAAAGTTGAGCAGGCCTAGTTACACAGTGCTTGTAAAAACAGCAGTTTTGATCTACAGGGCTGATTTAAAAACATTTTGAGGGTGTTTTGTGATAATTTTTTACAATCTTTTATGATTAGGCCTAAAAGACAACATATGACAGAATTCAAATATACTTTCATCCACACAAAAATGTAGTTTTTTGGATATACATTTTTTCTGTGTATCCATTTATATGTATTTGTAAGAACTATCAATCCCACTCTGATAACAACACTATCCTTCAAGCCTTTTAAACAGCCAACAACAAAGACCTGCTGCCATCTGCTTTTCTGTTTTAGAATAGCTGTTCAATCTCATATTAGGACACGAATAGGTTTGAGAGCCTCTCAATATAAATATTGGATGACTTGTGGACTGAGCCTGAGTCCAAACAGTCTCCCCTCCTAAAATAAGGAACATGACCCGGTCAACTGTGCAATTAGGCCATTATCAGCCTCAAGACAGGTTTTGCCACCATTCAAAAAGTCTCACACTCTAAATGGCCTCCTTTAGATAATGAATCCTGCAACAACTCCCACCCTCCATACTAATCTAGCACCATTCAATTAAAACTAATCAATGAGTATGGCCCTATCTTCATGCCTTTGGCCATCAAATAGAGTTTGAAAGTGAGGTCTTCACATTCAGTCTTAAATATTAAAATCTGCTGGGAAATACAAATTGTCAAGAGCAAAGAAAGACAGACAAGCAAGCAGTGCAGCAGACAAGCAACAAGAAAAATGATAAGAAAACTGAATATGGACTAATATTGAAGCATAAAAGTTAGAAAAGTGCATAAATTAATGCTTTCACAAGAAATTAATGATATGATAAGTGCAAAACCCCTTCTTCAGGAGTTTACCAAAAATCCTGAAACGTTACACCATTCCCATGATAGAAGTGAATAAATATAGTACCATTCTCGGGTCAACGTCTCGCCTCGAAGCACCCAAAAGTATGTCTCATATGTAGCACACAGCTTAACAGACAGCCACTAAACCCATTTAATTAGAGAATGAGGTGGTGAAGTCTCTGTCAAGTTAACTAAAGCAACGGTTTAAAAAGCTTCAAATCATATAAGAATGTTACACAGTGAAAGTTTGTCAAACACCTTATCTTTTATCTAACTGTTATTAGTAATATAATAATTTTATTCATCATAAAAGTTGGGAAATTAAGTAATCCTTATGTTTAGTGAAGCTAGTTTAGCAACTGGTGGCTTAGGGCTACAAATCATCCAACACTTGTGCTTGGTGATGTACGGCTTGCATACAGCTGCTCGGCCAGAGAAGCCCATCACATGAAGCTTCCAGTGCAGTTTCATACAGATAATAATGCCAGACGAGGTTTGGAAATGTGCAGTTATTGAGTCAGCAGAGCACTGGCAACTTTTGTTAACTGTGCACCTCAACACTCGGCAACCTCACTCTGTAACTCAATTATTTTATGGGCAAATACTAAGGATGAAAGAAATTTCACAAACTGACTTTATGCAAGGGTAGCATCCTATTCCGGTACCACGCTCAACTTCAGTGAGCTCTTTAAACTGACCAATTCTTTCCTAAATGTTGTAAAGGCAAACTGCATGTCCAGTTGCTTGCTTTCATACACCTGAATTCAAAACGCTTAAGAGGTGTGACCCAGTACTTTTTGTCCATATGGTGCATGTTAAGTATCTTGATCTTTGTGGCATTAAGCTAGAATCCAACATAAAATGCAGATTCAGACATTAGACGTTAGATTAGGTTCCTTTAATTAGGTAGTGACTGACAAAACCTTTATTAATCAAACCTTTTAGGGTCTGGCATTAACAAGATAGTAAATCTTGTGCCATCATCATCCCAAAGTCTAATGCCTTCAGAAAAATGTTGGCATGGGATTTAAAAAGATCTTTAAGTTATTTTCAAAATAAATCATTCAATTGTATCATATTTAAGTTGCATGGACTTCAAACAACTGCCAATCTGTTTCCAAAAGAAGAGCCTGATAATAACAGAAGCATGATGGAAATATTATGGTGGGGTTATTTCCAGCCTTGGAGACAGCAGTTTGTTGATGCTGCTTCAAAATAGACTTGAGCCTCATTTCAAAGAGTGCTTTAAGATAATGTGGCAATCTCTTAAAAAGAAGTTGAACAAGAAGTGGACCTTTCCACAGAATACTGATCTTATAAGCAACCTAACAAATCCACAAAGTATTGGCTCAAAAGACAGAAAGTAATGGAATGACTTTGAAAGATTTGAATCCCACTGAAATGTTGTGTGGGCTTCAAAATAGGCAGAATATACAAGAAAACCTCAAATTCAAACATTCTGCAACCAACAGAATTTGTATGAAAAGAGTGGTCAAAGATTTCAAAAAGTCAATGTTTGAAGACTGTTGGCCAGTTATGCAAAATGCCTACAAGAAGTTATTTCTTCATAAAGAGGGAATGCATGTACCAGCTTCCGAGGCCAAGGGTATACTCACTTTATTCCACTGTAGAATATTACATCCATTTATATTTTTTGTTGAATAAATGATTGAAAAGTATTTTTGGTGGTGTAAGCACTGCATCAAACTTTTCTTTGTCTAAATACAGTGTGTCTAAAAAGATCCATAGAATGTACTTACTTTTGACTATGTGTACCATTTAACTAGTCTGTTCTTGGTACTTGGTTGCTATTAAGCTTTCAAGACATTTTAAGTCTCAACAATTAAAAGGAAAAGTAGTATTCTGCACTTGTTTCACTGTATGTTTGTTCAACAGTACCATGAGCACGTAGCAGCGCTTCTGCAGTGAAAAGCGGGGCTTGCAGCATGTCAGCTGTCTCCACTATCAGCATGTCCTTCAGCCTCCGTAGGTCCTGTGGCCGCAGGCCCTCGTATAACTAGAGACAGAAGGTTTAAAATAAAAGAAGAGGACAAGAGGAAAATGACAAGACAAGGATAAGAGGGGAGAACAATACACGGTAAAGAGGCAAAAAATAATAGGGCAGGTTGGCAGGGAAAAGTTTATAAAGAGTGAGCAGAGGCGACAACAATGGGTGAGATCAGGGGAAGAGGGTCACAGAAAAAAGATCAAGCAAACAGAAGAAGAGAAAATAAGTTATTAAAAGCACATAACACATGACCTAGCCAAACCCAATCATCGAACAAACTAATGATGATTATCACATGCTTTAAGCTAGGCTATTTTTGTGATTCATTTGTGAAAATCTGTTTAGGTCCAAACAAAAAAGTCCAAGTGAAGAGTGTGAGGAACTCTAACAAAAATGCAAACACTGGAGTGTTTATAGTCTATTAGTGCATTGTTCCAAGAGGAAAATGTGGGATTTGCCATAATAGGGCCTACAGTGTTGCATATCAATTAAATTTACTGCTTTGCTGGACTATTAACTGCATACTTGGACTAACCCAAAGTTTGATTCTGATAATGCTGTACATCACAGAAGATTAGGGTGACAAACTGAAAGATGCATACCCACTGCCTAAGTGTGTGTATCATACTGTACCTCTCTTCGCTCTAGGGCTGCGTACTCTGCCTCAATACCCTCTGCCTCAGGGGCAAGAGAGAAGACCATCTGCGACTCCAGGCGGAGGGCCAACTCCTTGTGGTGCTGCTTCTCTGCACAGTCACATGGAGTCTCGCGGTTTTCATTCTCTGCAAACAAGTCTGCTTCTCTCTGCACCAGCAACTGAACATGTGAAAACAAGGGAAATATTTCCAGTTGAATAATGGGACACATGCTGCATTCAAGAACAAGTACTAAAGCTCAATAATCATAAATGCAGTTGCAAATGACATTTGATTATACTAACACAGCGGAATTATTCCTCCAAAGTTCTACGTGGCATAGGCTGTTCTCCACATCTTGATGACTGAACACCAGTTAAGGGAGCTAAAATGGGCAAATCAACACAAAGTGTTTACAGTGTGTAATTTTGGGGATGTAGTTTTTGTTGGTAACTGTGCTGGTTTCTAGTTTTAATGAGTTGACACACTATATGAAGGGTTTCTCTCTTCCTGTTACAACATATCTGTCTGCATACCAGCCTTGAAATCATGTTGTGCGCATGGTGTAAATTGAATTTTGTTAATTGTATGGCTTTCAGGGGAAATTAGAATGAAAAAAAAATCATAATCAACAGTGCAAAATTACACAATGAAGACTTGTGTAAATGAATGAGAAAGTACAGAGAAATTTGATCATTTACAATTAGTTGTGCAACTGCAGTCAACTCTTGATATTGCTACTGATGTACAGCAAGACTTTCATCATGGGGACTTCCCAAATAGTGGCTGGCTGTCTCTGTTGAAGCACCAATCAGGAGTAGTATTCATAATTCTGTTGTACTATATGCACTGGCAATAAAGTCACATTTTATCTATTTGATTATTATATCTGACGCGAGCTGTGCAGGAGATCAATCAAGATACATGGTGTTGCACAGCATCTTCCGAAAACCTGCCAGGGAGGACATTGATATAATGAATGTAAGCATGCAAATTACAGTTCCTTACCCAGGGTCATGACTAAATCTAACACACACCAAGGCCACACCAGTAACTATTATACGCATATTCATTATATAAAAGGGACAGCTTTTGAATCATGTGTGTCAACATCAGAGTTACTCTAGCCTCTTGTCTTCCTTCCCCTATGTCCTTGTCTTAGTGAAACTAGTCAGTTTACATCTACAGAGCCTTTGTTCTCAACCTAAAAATGTCATACTTGAAAAAATTTTACAGTAACCCTAAAAGAAACTACAGCTACAGATTTCTTTTTTCAATCTTACCTCAACACAAGTCTTCATGCCTGAGGCTGCAGCATAATGTAGGCAGGTGTTTTTCTTGTTGTCAGTGGCATTGATATCAGCACTCTCATACTCTCCATGATCCAGCTTAGCACCAGTCCACGCAAGCACGATTTGTAGACATTCCACCCGACGCTGTTCATCTTCATATGGCCTTGAGATCCGCGGATGCAGGGCCCCCTCTGAAGTCAGGATCTGAGGCCCCATGCAGAGAAGGTGTAGAGACGTCTCATTGTGCACATTACGCTTGTTAGGATTGCCATCTTTGTTAAGCAGAAAAGACCTGAAAAGAATAATGATGAGACAGGAATACCAGTTCATTTTAGTGTGTTGGCTTTGTGGGATTATGTCAACAGACAGCAATCAAATTCTTACTTCAATGCTGGTTAATAACATAACCAAATATATGCATTTTGGGATGACATAACAGGATTGTCTTCCAACATAAAAATAACACTGAACCCTCATTATGCACAACCCATACAGATTTTATTGTAACTGAATATTCTACAGTATTTTAAGTAGCACAATATTCAACACAAAAGAGAGCTGTATAGAACTGCACATTACAACTCAGGTGAATTATTTTCCAACTTAGCCTGTGTTTTAAAGTTTCATTGCTTTTTTAGTAACTAGAAACTAGAATAATAAGAATTATTCATGCACTCAGTGATATACCATTTTCCCCTTGACTTTGACTGCTGCCATTTTAAAGATTTTTTTTTTTTTTTTTTAAGGATAAGTCCTGAGTGGAATAAAAACAAGTGCGTGCAGGGCTGTTGTAAGCTAGGAAGCTCTTGGAACATCATCCTATTCTGACCCAGCATGCTGCATTCCTGAGAGCTGCTAACAGATGGCTATGTGGAGAGACAGATGGGACAGAGATGTATAGAGAAAAACATGAAAAAAAAATTTAATCTTACAATACGGCAGTGTATTGGTGGTATAATTTGTTACAGAGCAATAAAAATAAGACCAGTGTTCAAAGGACACTTGATATAAACCTAGAGAACAACCTATTAGCCCCTCATCTATCAACCCCCATCAACATCCCCATTATTCCCTTACAGACAGAAACCAAAAAGTGTACTGGAAATGTACATTATGTCTGCAAGCTTGCTTGT
The DNA here is from genome assembly GCA_015106775.1 of Etroplus canarensis. Taxonomy (NCBI): domain Eukaryota; kingdom Metazoa; phylum Chordata; class Actinopteri; order Cichliformes; family Cichlidae; genus Etroplus; species Etroplus canarensis. The sequence continues at coordinate 9,152 of VUQH01067743.1, forward strand.
TTAATCTCGTGTGTGCTACATCCTAACCTGAGTAGGCGTGTCATGGCGTGCCGGGCAGCATAGTGCAGTGGAGTGTTGTGCTGATAGGACTCTCCATATGTAGAGTTGGGATCTAGTGCCTCCTTGAACTGCGGGTTACTATCATAAAGCTGGCAGGCCAGCACCTCATCTCCATTGATCAGAGCCTTACGAAACTTGGTAGCAGTGTTCCCCATTTCTTTCCTTACTGTGGCGCCAAGCTCTGACTGACACAACAGCCTCTTAAGTCGTCTTCCACCTGTTCAAGTCCAATAAGCCAGCATACTGCATGTCCTGGAAAAAAGAAGAAAAACACGAGTTAAATTCCTTTATCCCTGAGCCTATTAAGGTCAACAGGGTTGTCACTGTTGCAAGTCTAAAGATTCTCTCAATAAGCCAAAACTATTTTCACCACAAGAAAAACAGCTTTGCCTCTTTCAGTATAAATGACTTCCACTCCCTCTGGTCACAAAAGCAAGAATTCCATCGCCAAGGGTGCTCAGGCTGCTCTGCCACAAGCTCCTGTGTCAGCATCACCACTGCACTGTATACCAGCTCCCTGAGTTTCTCTGGTTATTTATTTATTTATTTATTTTGTTTTGAATAACAAACATAGTGAGAACAAAGCTCACACAGAGATGGACAAGATTTCCTCTGGCATCACCAGGAGTTTCCGCCTCTCTGTGCCAATGCTGATCATCCCACTGAGGCCAGGGCTCATTGCAAAGCAATATATCCTCAACTGAAGAATTCCGCTTTCCGCTTCCACTAGGGCACCATATGGTCACAACCACTGCGGCCATGTGATGCCTTTATATAGTTTTGGTGAGCTGCAGCACCTATCTAAAGCACATAGCACAGTTTCTTTTGTAATAATATGCATTTACTGTCATGATACTGAAATTCTCACCACTGTGCAAATCTTTATGATCAATGTTGCACTGGGGAAGAAAACTTGCCAATTATTGCATAGGTTAGCAATCATGAAAAAGGAAATAGTAAGTGGTTCTTAAAAGAACACCTCACTATTATCCATTATATAAACAGAGTTAGTGGATAGGACTGTGGATAGGTCTGACAAACCAGTGTAACCAGTCAATCGTTAAACTAAATAAGGAAGAGAAGAATGAAAAATGAACAACTTCCAAGTAATTCAGACAGCATTTAAGAATTTTCGAGGAAAATGTACAATTCACTGTAATGCAGAGAATTCCAAAGTTGCAAGGTACTCAATATGACACAGCCATGTTTTCACTCTTTAGAAAAACTGATTAAATGTAAGATATGTGGAAGAGAAAATTTAAGGTATTACTGAGTGTGTTTTTGTTGAATAAGGTGTGGCGCTGGAGAAAGGAGACACTGTGGTCAGTGGTTGTTATGCAGGAATCACACTGGTTGTTTCAGGAGGACCAGCAGCACCTGTTTGGGTCTGGGATTGTAAAGTCTTGCACTATGCTCTAAAAGACGGCTCTGCTTCAGACGTTAAAACAGATCAGTATTATTACCATCTTTGTGGGATCATGCTTTTGACACAGTTTGCAGTGCAGCTACTCTGCTTCCTGTCAGACTTTAAACAGCCAATATCTCCATATATCGAACTCCTGTGACCCATTTTTTTAACGATGTCCTTGTCTTTTACAGCTCAGAATGTGGTCTTTGCCGTGTCTCCTAACACTTTTGCTCTAGATTACTACCGTTATTTTCTATTTTAACCCTCTCCCTCTCCTGAGATACCAGTGGGCATGACTGCAGAAGCCCAAACATTAACACATGTGCTGCTGCTGGCTGCTACGCCTATGCTCAGCCTGACCTGACTGTAGATCCTTTCCAACCACATGACTGGTTCAAGCAGTGCTATTTTCATTATGATGGGCTTTTCATGTTATCTGTCAAAACATGAACAGCATGAGTTCTATCGACCACATCTTAAATTTCTACTGAGAAGAAGTTATACCATGATAGATATCGTTATCGCTTTATTGCCCAGCCCTGCCTTCAAGATTACAAAGACCTTTTTATGCACTGAGATAGAGGTGTGCTGATGGGCGATGATGTCAGTGATGGCCGATAAAGTGATGGCGATAACACATCAATCAAACAGATTTTTGGCTCATTTCTCCTCCGATGTATTAAATTATTACTGGAATTATTATGAGATTCATAATAAATCAAATCTGCCTTGCTAGAGTTTCATGTCACATCTCCACATTTAAAACAGAGATGTGTCCAGGTAGACAGTTCATGCTCAAACGTCAGCATCCTTTGAATCTGTCATCATCATCTAATGACAGAAAACAACAGGAGGACATTGCTGACTGTTGGATTGATTTTATTTAATAAGAGCAGCCTTCAGACCCATGTATTTGAATTACATACCACTTGCACTTAAAAAAGCAACAATGCATTGTGTAAACAGTGCAGCCAGTGGCACAAACTGACTTGCCTTTTAGACAATGGCAAATTGAGGCATGTTTTAGGGGTGCTCAAGCACCCCTAAATTTAATCTTAGCAACCATAAAAATAATAACAGCAAGAGTAGCAATAACAATGCATTTTACTATTATTTTATGACATTGTGATACAATCGAGGGTACATCAGTAAATCAGTTTTGAACTCTATCCAGTTGCACGGACTTCACCGCAGTGACAGACTTCATGACAGGACTCATATCATTCTAAACACAGCTTGAACAGGACGGCTGCCTCTACACTGAAGCGACAGATGATATACCTTTTCTTCTTTCAGGGGTAGCCTCCCTAATGCCCTGTGTTAGTTAGTTAGTTTGGCTGTCTCCTTCCACTACAGGATGTAGCCCTCCACTTCAGACTTCCAGCTTTGTTTTTGTCATATTGAAGTGGGATATGGCCTACCATCGACGCACTGGTGAGGCGTATTGTCGACGGGCATTTCGTTAGAGGTTTTCCTTCCTGTAGTCCTTTGACTTCTTGGTCTCTTCTTTTTCTTTTTCTTGTAAATTTTATTGGCGGTTGGCAAGCAGAGTGCATTACCGCCACCAACTAGTATCCTGTCCACCCGTATCATCCCTGCTATAAAAGCAGTATTTAAGCTACATGTATGCAAAATTGTTGTACCTTGATGTCACCTTCAAAGGATGAAGGTACCCTGAAGTGGAACATGTCTGGGCACGTCTTGAGGAGGGGAATGGCTTGTTGGGACACCTTTACATGTTCATAATAATAGTGTGTTTAAAAAGTTGAGTAAACCTCAAAATTCTCCAAATAAATTGCATTTTAATGAACACAAATGCATTGGGGACACTGCACATTCTATTTCAAAGCAAGAAAATTGGAAAAAGTAATTGAATTTGATAATATTTTACAGAAAATCAAGAAATATAATGTTCAAAAAAAATAGCAGTGTTGACATCTTTCTTTACAAACTCAAAAATCTACTGTATAAACTAAGAGATGCTTGAAGATTCAACTTTCCTGAGAATCATAAACTAATATTTAGTTGCATAACCACGGTTTCTGTTAACTGCTTCACATCTGTGGTACATGGAGTCGACCAACTTCTGGCACCGGTCAACGGGTATTGCAGCCCAGGACAATTGTACTACGTTCCACAATTCCTCTGTATTTCTTGGTTTTGCCTCATGAACAGCATTTTTTATGTCAGCCCACAAGTTTTCTATGGGATTAAGGTCCAGGGATTGTGCTGGCCACTCCATTACTTGAATTCTGTTTGTCTGGAACCATGATTTTGCTCGCTTGCTGGTGTGTTTGGGGTCATTGTCTTGTTGAAACACCCATTTCAAGGGCATTTCCTCTTCAGCATACGGCAACATGACTTCTTCCAGTATTCTGATGTACTCAAACTGATCCATGATCCCTGGTATGCGATAAATAGGACCAACACCATAGTACGAGAAACATCCCCATATCATGATGCTTGCACCACCATGCTTCACCGTCTTCACTGTGTACTGTGGCTTGAATTCAGTGTTTGCAGGACGTCTGACAAACTGTCTGTGGCCCTTAGACCCAAAAAGAACAATCTTACTCTCATCAGTCCACAAAATATTACGCCATTTCTTTTTAGGCCAGTCAATGTGTTCTTTGGCAAATTGTAACCACTTCAGC
>VUQH01067744.1:0-13757 GCA_015106775.1 Etroplus canarensis
CGCCACATCCCCATTGAGTTCCTGATGAAGGCTCTTAGGGTCCTGTTGATCTTGTATAGTTCTAGGTATTCCAGGATCCAGGTGTGGGGCATCGAGTCATAGGCCTTCTCGTAGTCAATCCAGGCAGTGCACAGGTTGGTCCGCCTAGTCTTGCAGTCTCGGTTGACTGCTCGGTCTACCAGTAGCTGGTGTTTTGCGCCTCTGGTATTCTTGCCAATTCCGTTCTGTGCCCCACTCATGTATTGAACCATATGCCTATTCATCTTAGCTGCTATGATGCCTGACAGGAGCTTCCATGTGGTACTGAGGCAGGTTATTGGCTGGTAGTTGGATGGGACCGGTCCCTTCAGGGGGTCCTTGAGGATCAGGACTGTCCGGCCTTTGGTTAGCCATTCCGGGTGTCTCTCATTGACTAGCAGCTGGTTCATTTGTGCTGCCAGACGCTCGTGGAGTGCAGTCGGCTTCTTTAGCCAGTAGGCGTGAACCATATATATACCATATATATATGTATGAAACAAATATCACTTCAGTGTCTGCGTTTAAAACTACTAAGTAGTGAGCAAAGCCCAAGTCCGCATAAAGACATAGAAATAAAATTAATCTGGATTTGATCCAAAAGTAAATCTAGAGTTTTCCCTGGATGTCATGTTTTCCCAGCTTTTAATGCATTTAGAGTAATGTACAGTAATCTTGAGGGAAAATATGACCCCTCTGGCACATCGGCATGTTTCCTGAGTTCACCGAGATCTAATCCAGGTTATTCCACAAAGGCGCTGGCCCTGAGCTGGGAGATATTTTCTTTTGAGGGTGAAAGGAATCACTTCTGGTTTATTTCAGAAGTATTTTGGCTGTAGACGTGTAGCTGCCAGTACTTGTCAGTTTCAGGCTTGTCAAACAGGTTGTTGGAGTTAGCTGTGTGGTAGTCTTCTTGTAGAACTGTTATCAGAGTGTATTGTTTTGCTAATTAATTCCTAACTAATTTACTTCTTTGTAAACTAATTGAGAGTTTTATGTAAACCAAATGAAGCTGAAATGGCTGTATTAGACATACTTTTTCCATCAAATTAAAGCATGTCAGTCAACTATATACATCTGGCCCTATTAAAATTAAATTTGACATCCCTGTCCTAATGGCTTGAAAAGAAGAAAGAAAAGCAAATTAAATTTGTGGACATTAATGTGAAGTATATGCTGCTTGTTAAAGCTGTGATTATATGCAAAAACTCCATCTTTCAAGGTGAAGGTGGTTGCTATAGTAACCCTGAAATGCTGGTATGCTTTTTGCAGTTTAAGTCATAATTAAAAGTGAGTTTTACAAGAATTTTTCTTAAGCATGCTATAGCACTGCAATAAAAGAAGGTATACCACTCATTTCAGACAGCCCTTTGAAACACCAGCTTGAGGTAAATGACATGTTTGTTTTAAAAGTGTCCCTCTTGTCAGAAACTTGAGTTGTAATGTACAATATGTATGTCCCAGGGTTCAGCGTGGACTGGTGGGCACTAGGCGTGCTCATGTTTGAGATGATGGCAGGCCGGTCGCCCTTCGACATTGTTGGCAGCTCTGACAACCCAGACCAGAACACAGAAGACTACCTCTTCCAAGGTAACACATGTACCTCTAAGGTTCATAGCTGAGAAAAATAACTGCTGAGTTGAAAGCATGCAACACCTTCATGTTGACACCTTTCTGTTGGCTTCTCTCAATAGCAGGAACATGCCATCTGTTACAAAGAAATGTGTGAAACCATGTGTTTTTTTTCTTTATTTCAAATATGGTTTAAAGTGTGTTTGTTTTCTTACAGTAACCAGTGAAATGCCTTAACAGACAAAGTCATATTTTGAGATGCTTTATTTTCATTAAAAGGCCCCTGTGAGTGTACCCAGCAGGACTGAACTGCTGACAGCAGGGGTGTCAGTATATGTTCTGTCATTTTAGCCTCAGTGGACTGTTTGATTCAGCCTCTCCTCTTCTTGTCCACCCGCTTCCTCTTTTTTCTCTCTTCTCCTCTAGTAATATTGGAAAAACAGATCAGAATCCCCCGCTCATTGTCAGTCAAAGCTGCCAGTGTCCTCAAAGGATTCCTCAACAAGGTGAGAAGGGGTCGGACAGGCCTGTATCAACATTAAACAGTGCCCCCTGCTACGGTCTTGGATCTTTATTCTCTCTCTCTCTCTCTCTTTTTATCTGCCTTACTTGCAAATTCTTTCTTCTCACCTTCCTCACCTTTCTTGCTGGTTATTTGACTTGTTATCTTTCTTTTCCACCATCTTTTCCCACCGTCTATCACCCTCTCTCACACACGCTCTCACAGGATCCCAAGGAGCGTCTGGGCTGCCACCCTCAGACAGGCTTTGCTGACATCATGGGCCATCCGTTTTTCCGAAATGTCGACTGGGACCTTGTGAGTAATTCAGTTTCATTCTTCATTCTCCCCCTCTTTTGTGTGTATGTGTGCACAGTTTTAAATTCACCTCGATCGCTGCCTCAATCATTACTTTCAAATGAAGAAAATCTGTAGTGGTGCATGCCAGATGCCAAATAGGTCAAAATAAATCCATACAATCGATTGTGGAGAGAAAGTAAAAACAAAAGCTGCTGCTAGACAGCAGAAGGTCAAATCTAAGTGCATGGGATTGCCCTCTTTCGCCCTCTTGCGCTCTCTTTCGCTCTCTTTCAACTGCCCCGCAGATGCAGACACACTGTCAATACTGAGGTTATTAGCTTTGGGGTGAGTCTTGTTTCTTTGTGGAAAACAGGCAGCTGGAAATGAACAGGCCAAGCAGAGGACTGACAGCAGCAGATAGAATTACTAAGACACAGATAGGCAGTTAAAGATGGAAAGAAAATGAGAGGAGACGGATCATATGGAGCTGATATGTTGATCTCTTGATGTCTGGATAATGAAGCAGTGATTCATAGTCAGAAGGAAGCCATTAATATTCTAATTTCAGTTTCATTATTTTAGGAATTGACTCATTCACAAACTTTAGTTTTGACTACTGGAACCTCAGTGAAGCTAGTACGTAGTTCAGAAATTACTGCTACTTTCTCTGTAGCTGTGCTTTGTACGTGTTGCTACAAGTACTGAAAACCACGTTTGACTGTGTTCGTACTATGAATGGTGTTTGTGTTTATGCATAATCATTGTTTATGGTTTATGCTTGAAAGCCATTATGAGTGTAAATATGAATGTGGAGCAGTGCAGGAAATGATGATGTGGGCCTGTATTTACAGATGTTAGTCACTTGTTTCGTATCTCTGAATCACTGGTAGAAACACCAGTGAAATTTAAACTAGGGCTAAAAATACTTACTTATTTTTTGAGGCTTCAGGTTCTTAGTTTCAGTGACGAGTAAGTTATCATTTTAGAATGAACGAGATTCCTGTTTTATGACTCCAAGAGCCATAAAGTTAAGGTCAGCAGAGTCAAAATACTCACAGCCTGATTTGCATGGAAGTTAATGTAGGGTTGCAGTTCATATTTGTTTGAATTACTAATATGTGTATTATTTAATTAATCAGTGTTTTATTCAGACTGTATAACGGGAGAGCGTGCATACTTCAAGTGGTGGGAACTTGGGCACATGCAGATTAATTAAATCTGATTAACAACCCAAAACTTAAAAATAAATGGACAGTGACATAAGATGCAGTCGAGTAGCTTATCTTTGCCTTTTAAGGAGCTGAAACCAGTAAATATTTGACATCTGCACTTTAATTAACCAAAAAAATTTCAGTTATTTTCTTTTCTGCATTTACTTATTGATTTAGCTCTAAATTTATGTGTAAAATCATATTAAATAAAGACTCTAGGATAAGCCAAGTGCTCCCAGGTGAAGGATGTAAATGTTTTTTACAAAACAATCTAAAATTTGGGGCTTGTTGTGTTTATGCTAATGTCATTTGTTTTGTTTTTTTTATTTAGCAAGAAAACCATTGCAAAACTTTAATAATATTAAATCAGTTATACTGCTCCATAGTTTTGCTGTCTATTGTATTTTTAGTCATGAGAACATGGCAAATCCATAGTAAAACTAAACTTATCACTCACTGGTCACTTCATTAGATGTACCTTTCTAGTATCTGGTTGGACAACCTTTTGCCTTGGCTGATTAGATATTTGTGATAATGAGGAGTTTAACAAGTGTACCTAATGAAGTGACTAGTGAGTGTATATTTTGGTATTAAAGTGATAATGGAAAACTGTAATACATAATTCACTCAAAAAACTTAGTTTATAAAAATCTCTTATTGAAACAATAATAATTTGTAACGGACAAGGATTGTCTAAGTAAATGCAATCTTATTCATGCAGTTTGGGGGGTTTTTTTTGCATACAAATGTTTAGAACAATATTTATTTAAATCAAAACATATCTGTCATAGATGAAGAAAACAGTCCAGCTATAAACAGTGCCATTAAAAATATTGTTCTGTAAAATGTAAAGCAATATTCTGGGCATTTAAGGGTTAAACAAATCAAAATTGAACCTACTTTATGTCTTAATTTTGTTTATTGCCTTGAAAGAAGAGTGTGCACTTTTGAAACTCAGTCTTAAACATTAGAGGTTTTATCTCCAAAGATAGACAGATGTACATCTGCTGGTCACACAGACAGGGCAGCTCGCCAGGGATCAACATGACCTCTTTTTCCCTGTTTGGTCTGGAGCAGGAACCCAGCAATCAGTCAGTGTCTGGAGGATCAGCTTACTACCCTCCCACCCGTACCCTCACCTCCACCCCCTTCTCCCAGCACTAACCTTAAAGTTTGACCTGCTTTTTGTACTCTGGCCTGCAGGGGGAGTAGTCGTTTCCTTCGAAATCAGTACAGTAACACTCAGAATAGATAGATGAGGCCCACTGAGTTCAAAGGCAAAGGAAATTGGCAGAAGTTCCTCATAAAGGTTTTACCTTCTGTTAACGTGGTTTTGAAAGGAGTAGATGTTGGTCACCCACCCACCAAAATATTTAATTATAGAAATGGTGTAATAAATATGTTGGTGTAATAAATGCTGAATTTTCACATTAAATGCCAGATCCAGGCTGGATTATAATTCTGTTTTTGTTTGTGGCAACTGTCCGATAAATACAGCAACAACAAAGAGAACCTCACAATTACAGACATTTGAGATGAACAAGAGCAGCAATGTCACCAAAAATCTCACCTCAGATCACCTAGATTTGTTCAATAAAGTTATGCTATTAATTCAATTCAGTTTTATTTAAATAGCGTCAGTTCACAACAAAAGTCGCCTCAAGGCGCTTTACACTGTAAGGTACAGATCCTATAGTATTAGAGAGAAAACCCCACCAATCAGATGGTAAAACATCTCTGGACATGAGCTGGTTTCCCTTTTGCAGCGCTTACAGCTTCCAGTCTTCTAGGAAGGCTTTCTACAAGATTCTGGAGTATGTCTGTGTGAATTTTGGGCATTCATCCAGAAGCACTTGGCGACCACACTCGCTGGTCTGCCACTGATCTAGTGTGGTTCTTAAATGCTTTCACTTTGCAATAATACCACTTATAGTTGGTTGCAAAATATGTAGAAAGGAAGAAATTTCATGAACTGACGTTTTGCAACGCTGGCATCCTATTATAGTTCCAAGTGTTCGTAAAGGCAAGCTGAATGGCTGGGTGCTTGATTTTATACTGCAGCAATGGGACTGAATAAAACAATTGAATTCAGTGAGGTAAGAGGTGTGCCCCAGTGCTTTAGTTCATATGGTGTAGCTATACATCAAACTGTAACTCTTTCTTGTAAATGAATCCTGTGTTTGAATCCCGTCATTAATGAGTTCATTATTTTTCTTCAATAATCAAATGTATTTAGTTTGGTGACTGTAATGAAAAAAAGGGTCCTAGTGTCTTTCTTTGCTGTTATTTCAGCTGGAGCAGAAGCAGGTGGTCCCTCCATTCAAGCCCAACATCTCAGGGGAATACGGACTGGACAACTTTGACGCCCAGTTCACCAACGAGCCCATCCAGCTCACACCTGATGACGAGTGAGTTCATGCTTTATTTGCTCTCATTTTCAGTTCTAGTTTTCAGTCAGTTGACGCAACTTTTTATCTGTATTGTTTTGTCGTTTTTTTTAGTGATGTCGTCAAGAAGATCGACCAGTCAGAGTTTGAAGGCTTTGAGTACATCAACCCTCTGCTCATGTCGGCGGAGGAGTGTGTGTGAGGGACGCGACGTCTGTGCAAATGGACACCACCCACCCACACACACACAAATACACACACATTCATGCACGTGTTTACGTGGCGTCTCAGTGTCTTCAAGCTGCATGGTTACGAGACAACCCGATGACATCCACCTTCTGTTCAAGGGCCGCACATGCACAGTAGAACGCTTATTTGCCAAAAGAAGTCTCACACTCTGCCATTTATAACCACTTGTCCTTAAGCCTACCTTCTTTCTTAATTATTTTTATATAATGTAAATCTGCACTGATGTCGAATATCTCATTGGGGCCTCTTTATCAGTGGCCGAAGTGGCTACAAAGTTCTTCCAATGTCGCTGTATGTGGGGGTGGGAGAGAAGAGGCATCAGACAAATGAACTGAGCTTCCTCTTCTTCCAGCTGGTGGTGTGTTTTCAATGCACATTTTATTTGTGTACATATATATGAAACTGCTATTGAGGATAAAACGTTAGACAAGGCCTTTTTTTTTAGCTTCAAGCCAGTCGGACAAAACTGAAACATTAAGTTGTCATTTTGGAATTAGCTTTGTCATGAACCCCCCCCCCTCTGTAGAGAAAATCATAACACTAGCCTTTTAAAAAAGAAAAAAATATATATTTTTTTTCATGTTTTATTTAACGTTAACATTGTCCAGCCTGAGTAACAGAACCAGATGAAAGCTCAGCATCTGGAGATTAAGAATCTGTTTCAGGTCCCTTCCCCCACAATGAACGAACTTAAGCACCAGTATAACACTAATAATAAGGAAATGCTTTCAAACTGTGAATGAAAGAGCTTGCTGTGCTGGGAAATGGGCTGGAAGAATAGCACAAATTACCTGAAAGCTGGAGCACAGGTTTTTACTTTACTGTGCAGACCATTCATGACACTCACATTCATACTGGACCAAAAAAAACCACATTCTTAAAAATGTCTTGCTGGTACGTATTAGAGGATACAGTGTATGTAAGGAAGATGTTCTGTCGTGTCATATATATTCAGATTTTTTTCTCTCATTTTAATACTACGCCTTTCTAAAACTCATGGTCTGTTATCTTTTTATTGTGTATTTTCTCCATTCCATATTGATCTTTTTTGCTGTAAATCAAAATATTTAAAGAAACAAGTGCTCAAAAGTCCAGCTGATGATCGAAAAGGGTTTTAAAACTGTAATTTGTGTTCACTGGGGACTGGCAGTTTATGTTCTGACTTAGATATTTTATAAAACTGTTAAAACATTATAAAGACTCACTCACTACCCCCTGGGCTGTTACAGCACTAAGTGACAGTGCATGAAGCTCCAGACTCTCCAAATGTCTATCTGCTCTGAACACAGTAACCGGAGGAACACTTTTGTCTGTTACACTTGTTACTGTTGCTTTATTGTTCTTTTTTGTGAATCAGATTACTTTTGATTGTTTTTTTATCACTACATTGATTCTAAAATGGAACACTTTTTGTTGTATTTGTGTTTTGGGGATGTTTATCACCCACGGGACACTGGTGAACTTTATTATTAGTGTTCAAAGGAAAAAAAACTGACAGTAAAAATAAACATTTTATTTCTCTCCTTGTGGTAATATGTGTTTGTATCAGTGTGGCTCTGTCTTTGATTTTAAAGATAGTCTGTTTATTTGACTGCTAACAACAGAATCTTAAAAGGTTTAAAGAACACAAGAGAAAATAAAGTACCAGGGAATTAAATACTATACCTTTTTATACTAAAAATAGTTTCAATGTTCAGTAAAAGGAGTGTTCAGGAATCTTCTCTACATTCAGTAAGAGCGAATTGAAATAAACAATGCTAATGCTAATTCACTGCTAACGGTTCCCCTATTTTTTGCGCAGTGTAGTTGAATGTGAGAACCAAGTAATTAAAGTCCATAATTGTATGTTTGTCTTGTATTATTTTCATTGTTGCATTTCTGTTTCTTTCTCTTGATGAGAGAATTGGAGTAGTGTTTAATATCAATTGGAAATACAGTAAAGTTTGTTTTTTTATTGATTGGTTTTATTTCAGGTGTCTGGAATTTACTTTTTTTTTTTTTTTTTGTTTTTTTGGTTTTTTTTTTTTTTTTTTTTTTTTAAAGTTCGGTTAAAAAACATTTTTGTCTACTGAGTTAATTTCTGAATGAATAGTTTCCTGGTTGTTTAGACCACAGAAATCATAGTAAATCGTATTCCTTTTAAAGTTTTCCTTTCATTTTGAAGAGCTTTGTTAAGTGTATCTTCAGTGATGTCATGTTATTGCTTGCTTTAAGGGTGAGAATTCAGATGGTTGAAAAAGGCCCACTGTGTCTGATAAAAAATTCAACACAGTCAAATCAGGGGATCCAGTCTTTCTACTAGGGATAAAACACAGGGTAGCTTTGCCTCTGCTGCCTCTTTTTTCAATTTTCTTTAAATCCGTATCCTACAGATCTTCTAATTATATCAGTAAGCATTACTGAGACACTAGAGTTCATGTTTAATAATGTTAGTAAGGATTTCATCTATTGGAGGTAAATTTACTTAGTAAAGCCTGTTTCCTCTGAAAGATGAGAAAACTGCTTTCATGTAAAAAAATATATATTTTACTCAACTAGTGTAAATTAAATTATGTCATTTGATAGATACACTGCTAATGGTGTTTATTTTGCCTGGACCTTATCATTTTTAAACGTAAAACACTGTACCTGATATAGTCACAGGATTCAGCAGCATTTAGCCAGACCTTTCCAAGCCCTTGATGGTGCTTCTGTAACAGTTCTCACTGAAAACTACCTGAAAGTAAATTAATCCATTTATCATATGTTGACATATTTTATGTTTCCTCCTAATTTACTTCTGTGATTGTAGCACTTTATTTACTCAATGACTGGAGATACTGTACATCCTCATTGTGATTTGTACTCATATAGAGGAACCTGCCTGCTGATTGTGACAGTTTGTGATTAATCGAAGCTACCGTAAGGAAATCACATGATTTCAGGTGAAACATCTCCTGCTACTGGCATTAACACTTTTTTTTAAATGAATGGTATTGTATTGTTCTACAATATCTGTCAACTTAAACTCTTTTTGGAGGTTGTCCCTTTTAACCTGTTGTTGTCAAGACATTTGCCTAGAAAATAAAGATTTACGTGGTGCTAGAGAAAAGTCAGGATGATCAAAATCAGGTAGATTTTTCTTTAGGGAACATGAGTGTGTGTTTAAGTCCATCCAGAAGTTGCAATATTTTAAAATTTGTAAATTAATGTTTATAATTCATTAAATAAAACATGCTACACCAGTAAAACCCACACTGATTTGACAGGCTGGCTGTTCTACTAAAAGTGCACTGCCAGGATAATGCAACATCAGGCTCAGTTTTACTGCTGCCCACTCCCAAACCTGAGTTCTCACTTACATGAGCATCTGGAGAGGAGGGAAATAGGCTTGAGGTGTAAGGTTGAGCTTTTCCACTCCAGCTCTCTGTGTCCTGCTGGTCACATGACTCCTGCTTGCCTTTTAGAAGGGTCTTGTCATCTCAAGGGGGCTAAAGGTCATCAACACAGGCAGCGCTATGTGTTAAAAGGTGAGAACAGGGTCATGGAAATGATGGCGTGTCAGAAATAATAAAATATATTGATCTATATGCTGCAATAACTCACACAGTGGTGGATAGAAAATAATCCTCTAAACCATCATATATGGTCTCAATTGAAAGAGACATTGTGGAAAATTACTCCCCTTGTATGACTGCATAAGACACATTGCTGCATGCAGGGCGAGGATAAATGTCTTTGCATAATTCTCTATTCCCATGATGGTATGTTTGACATTGCTTCTGTGCCCTCTCCAGTGGAGAACGGGGGTACGCCTCCCCAGGCACTGTGGCTCCACATCACCCAGTGGAAGACACAGGGAAAACTAACCTTGTATAATTAATGATGTAAAACAGGGAATGAGCTGAAAAAAACATCCTGTTCTAATTGCACTTATCTTGCTGGGTGTTTTATTCTGTCCCTGAAGGGATTAATTAAGCAGCACAAGAAGCATACTTAATAAAACACACAGTAAGGTGCATCTCACTGCTTTTAGTGGTGCGCTTCACTGTAACACTAATGAGTTACTCAGAGTGATTATACCAACAGCTGTAGTCAAATATGTGCATTTGTTTTGTATATGCTACTCCAGTTCTTCATCTTTTTCTTCTTCTTTCTCCTACTTCTCCTCCTCCCCTTCCCTTCAGGGGTCACCACAGCAGGTCATATGCCACCCTATCCCTTGTGTCCTCTTCTGTCACACCAATCCTCTGCATGTCCCTTCTCTGTGGTCTTCCCCTATTCCTCCTGCCTGGAAACTCTGTCATCGACATCCTTTTATTCAGTATATCCACTATCCTCCCTCTGCACACCATCTCCACCTTGCCTCTCTGACTTTATCTCCAAACTGCTCAACTTGAGCTGACCCTCTGATGAACTCATGTGATGTGGAGGGGCATGGTTTTGGCTCAGCAACAGGGGTAATGGTGGAGCAGTGTGGTGCAGAGAGTAGTCCCAGGTGGAGTAATGGCACACTAATCAGCCTTTTCCTGAGTCACACATAGGAACCTACCAGTGAGAAAGGAAGGGCTAACCATGAGAGTGAGCGTGCCTTGAAGGTGGGCACGTCATACAGGGTGACTGTTACCAGTGGCAGTGAAAGTGTTCTGTAAATAAAACTGTCCAAATTGCCAAATCAAATGCGTAAACTAAAAATTAGCATCATCGTTTTTTTTTTAAATTCAGTCATTGCATATTATAATGACAATATAAACAGTACATATAGGCTTACTTTCCCAGACACGTATTAAGCTCAAAGACTAAAACCTTTTTGAATTGTTCTTTTTGTCTAGCATGAGGCTTAATCCTTGTCTGGGAAACTGGGTGATAAAGTCCCTTCTATGTTCTCAGTAGTGACCAAATGCTTGCACATGCCCTGGCCTACATTCTTCTCATTAAAGCTGCCCAAAAAGAATAAAAAAGAAAAACAAGAACAACATTTAATGACAGCATATGCACAATTAATTATACAAAAAAATCTTCCCCTTGAAATATCAGTGCACTCAGTTGCAAATGTGGATTTTATTAAGCGGCATGACAAGTTGTAGCTTTTGGAAATCCCCAGTATGATGATGTATGTGTCTTGTCACATTTCTGTCTGCTTTTAACTGCACTCCTTTATTCCTAATGCAATCTTTTTGGTGTGTGTCATTTTTTATTTCTTTCTTAGTACATAACTTACATACTGTGTGTGTGTCAAAAGGGTTATTGGTCACTGTAATTATTTTAATGCCTGTACTCAGAAGCCAGCAACTATGAATACTAATTTTAACAACTTGACTCAAGGTACATTATCTGTAAGCACTAAGGACCAATCCAGCACCAGGGCTGTCTTTATGAAAACCTTTCATACTGATTCAAATATTAACAGTATGTACCAGAGTTAATGGTCCTGATCCTCACTGAATTAATGTAGTTAACTTATAGCAGAAATGCTGACATTTATGATGACAGTGATGAAGAATCTGAATTTTATTTTAGTCATTCAAGTCTGGCAGTGCAGGTGTTCTTATTAAAGTCAGTATGGTGCTGAGGCCCACAGATAATGTAAGTACCCTCTTTGTTCAAGCAATTTATTAAATTTAGCCGATGAACTCTTGGATGCATTTTTTTTTTTTTTTTTTTTTTTTTTAAAAAAAAAATTTTTTTTTTTTTTTTTTTTTTTTTTTTGCAAAATTTTCTAAACTGTGAGCTCAGCCACTCCCTTGTATTCTCCCCAAGGAGTCACCATAGCAGATTAATCCACATTGGTAATTTGGCAGTAACCCTCTATGGTGAAAGGGGCTTGTGTCCCCACCTGGAATCAAACCAGGGAAAAGGCAGAAATGTATTTCCTTTAAATATCAGAAAAACAAAATCACAATTGAATGTAGAATTTCTGTTTTTGCAGCTGGTACACAGTAAAGAAAAAATGCCACATTGTCTTAAAATTAACAGAAAAAAGTGCTTTTTCTCTAATTTTACACATTCATTTCTTAAAGTTTAAACTTTAAGTGTTGTGCTCACAGGTTTCTTTAAATCACTACAGTGGCATTTCTTAATAAAGTATACAAATCTGGACATTATTGTTGAAATTTGACTTATTTTTCTTATGATATCTCAGGAATTAAGTGTCTAGTTAAATGTCTTTAAGCTAAATGAAAAGGGAGCAATCTTGGAGGTGGTTTTTATAGGTTATTGGGCAACAATTACATATACCAATGCAGCCTAGTAAAGATCAGACTACCTCTATGTGGCCTGTAATGTAAAATGAGTTTAACACCCTTGGTTTAAAAAGTGCATCCATTTCTGATTTTACTTACGAGGGAGGAGATGATTTAACACTGTAGTGAATGGAAGAAGTGGGGGGAGCTCTCGACGCTTAGAGGCTCCTACGTTCAAGTTGCTGCACTTTGGAAAGTTCGCTTTCTGAAAGAACACAAAAATGCATACGTTTCGATGTATATATTGTGTAGATAAAGAGAAGGTCATAGGTGGGAAAAGAGCTTAAGTAGGAAATTTTTGAAAAATAAAAACTGCTGAAAAGCTAGAGTGTCGTGATGTCACTGATGATGTCACCCACTCGAGCCAGTCCCATATACATTCATTATAGTCAGAAACGGGCTGAAAATTGCATGAAACTTAAGCTGTGACTCTTTAGAAACTGTAAATTATATATTAAAAATACAATACAACTTAAAAAAAACAAGGTCTTGGGACCTATTTAAAGTTTGAATGGTGTCTCTAGCCAAAAGTAGTTCAAGCTCGAAGTGAGGTGGGCATGAAGAGGATTTTAAGATTCCTCCTTTTACTGCAATTATTTTAAAAAGTTATTTTGAAAAATATTAATGTTACAAAAAAGCTAAATGATAGCACAGTTGTTCTAAAACTGAACATTTTGATACCTGAACAGTTTGAAAAGTATGCTTAAAATATTGTGCTGAAAATGCACAGCGGGTGAGAATGCGCATTTTATTGTGAAGGGCATTTTATTGTGAAAGGCTCAGATGTTTATGAGCTGCAGTCACAGACCGGGAGACGCACTCGGTTTTATGGACCGTCTCCCCCGGATCACTGTATTAGTCCACACAGCTGCTGCTGGCCGGAGCTTCGCGCCAGTCAGACCAGATTATTTCTCCAGCAGGAGACAGACCGTGGTGCTCCTGAGCTTCTCCCTCTGAAACAAGAGGCTAAAACCGCCAGGTCGGAACGTTCCGTGCGTCCAATTGTCCTCATGTACCCCTGTGACAAATCAAAGGACCCCCGAAGCCACCGGTTCTGTCTGCGTACATCCTGGCTCGTGTTTTCAAAATAATATTCGTTTCTGTACCTTTGGCTGCTCTCTTGTATTCTCTCAGCGGATTGATCCCTGGATGCCCTTCCCAACGCAACCCTTCATGGGGAGAGGGGCCTGTGTCCCCACCTGGAATCGAACCAGGGACCTTTTGCTTATAAGGCAAATGTGTGAACCACCACAGTATGGGGAATTTGTTGAAATTGCAGGACATGACATTTTACATATGTAAA
>VUQH01067750.1:0-10890 GCA_015106775.1 Etroplus canarensis
TAGAATGTGTAAACCACTAAAGTATGGGGAAACCCACTCACACACACACACACACACAAACACACACACACACACACACACACACACACACACACACACACACACACACACACACACATATATATATATATATATATACTCTTCAGATACTAAGCTAACCTAAACTAACCTAAAGAATTATACGCTCCCTTCTTTGCTTCCTCATTATTACAAATGTTTTATCTGTGCAGCACAGTTGCAAAAAGGGTTTTTTAATGACCAATTAGCCTTATAAAATGATTCATTTGGATTAGCAGCCATACCAGGAGATTGATGCAGAGGACTGACAGTTGCTGATAATTGGCCTCTTTGCAAAAATGTAGATCATGCTTTAAAACTCATCTGATTAATTTTAGTTGTTTGTGAAATGGTTAAAATTGTTTGTGAATTGCATGAACATGTGTTTTCTTTGGAGAACAATGAAAAGTGCAAGCGATCCCAAACTTTTGAGCAGTAGTGTATATATCTATTATAGTGCTGAAACTAATTAAGTGAGCACACAAATCACCACATCAGACCTTAATTAATGAAGTGCTAAAGCTGAAAATATATACTGACATACATTGTGTTATTTATCGAGCACAAAATGATGTAACAACAGTCAGTGGAAACCAGAATCATCAACCCTTTGAAGGAAGGATTAAATCAAAATTAAAAATTGCTCAAATGCTCCCTTAATTTTTTTGAGCAATATATAAGCATAGTATGTCTTAACAAAGAAAATGATGATGCAGCCATACATTCAGCAAATGCACTTTTATGATAGCCTTAGCTGATAATTGAGCACTCTCTACTATGATCACTTCTGGCTCTCAAAACCCAACATGCCCAAAAAACTAATCCTTCAGATCATCTGCATGCCAATGCAGGACATTATACTGGTTCTTTTTATCTATTATGGCAACCAACCTGGGTTCAGCTAACAAATACTACTTTCTAAACTTTTAGCTATTGATCTAAAGCATGAAAAAATAAATGTCTGTGATGTGCCTTGCAATTTAAAAGAACCTACCACAAAAATATACTTGGATGCAATAACTGACTAAATGTACTTACTTAATTTTTCCATCCACTAATTAATTTATTGGAGGTGTGGGTTCATGGGTTTTTTTGTTCTAAAATATGTGATATTTGATTGGTTAGAGGGCCATTTCAAATTGGGTTCATTCTATTACCTCTCCCCACAGATAATGACCAAGTGTGATAAAGATGTCAAAACTTGGCATGCAGACAAAAATAATACATGATCTTTCAAGCGCTTGCCTAACATTGCTAAATACTGAAGATGGGAGAATGATACCAGAAACTTGGCAAGAAAATTATTTATTGCAGCTGCAAATAAGAAAGACTCCCTTTTTCTGGTATCAGTTCATCACTTACCAACAGAAAAAAAAAATATGTTTTTGAAAGTTACAAGTGTAATGCACATTCTTTGTTCTTGTTTAGTTTCAGTAAAAGCCAGATCCTATATTCTAAACAGCAGGTCAAGAAACTCACATCATGTGTCATCACCTCCTGCTAAATTGTTCTATGATCAATGCCAACCCTGTGCTGACCCTTTTCCTTGGACATTCTGTATAGTCTGTGGTGTGTGTTACATATATTTCAAAGTTCATTGAGCAATACAAAAACAGTTTCCAGGATACACTCATCAAATTTTTTCTTTTTTACATGGCCTGTGGGGCTCAGTCATTCAGAGAAGGGGAAGAGAAGCATAAGAACAGCCTAGTGTAAATCCCACTTGAACCATATTAAATATCTCAGTTTCCCTTTTCTCCAGGGTATTTGGCAAAACCATTGCTCAAGTATTCTATAAATGAGAATAAGTTGAATATGTGGTCTTCAAGGGAAGGTGAGGGGCATGAAATGTTCCTAAGGAAAAGTCCTTAAAGGCCAAACTGCTTTTTGTACTTTCTTGTCGCTCTGTTAGATTAACGGCAGCTGCTACCTCCCCCAGACAGCTGTAATGTTTGACCTAGGGAGGCTAGGATTAAGAAGGATTATGGCTGAAGCGCATGGCATACCAGGCTGGTAACATGGAAACATGCTTCATCATCTGAAGCATGTTTTCACTTAGACTGGTCTTTCATCTGACAGTTAAAGGACTGCACTACAGATCATCTGTCCACACACACAAAGCGCACAGTCAGACTTGTAAACGTGCAACATCATGTGTTGACAGATGTGTTTTTTAAAAATTTACAAAAATATCCAATATGTAAAAAATCTTTCTAAATCTAATGCAACATGAACCAGCTTGTAGACCAAGCTCAAAAAACATATAGAAAAGAATACATCTATAGTAGGCAATTTTAAAAAAAATTAAAGTTAGAACTAAAATGTTCTCACTTTTGTTGAATATTTATTTGCCTTTACTTGCCTCAGGCCACATAAACAGAAATAATTAATGCAGCCAGAACTTTGTAGCTTGCCATTTTAATTAGGTTATTGAAGGTAAATTAAAAATATAGTGATATTCAAGCTCACTAACCACTTCAGGAAGCAATCCTGTTCTCCGATTGCAATTCCTGATAGATGTTTTATTTTTTCTGTTGAATTACCAGCTACCACATTGCTGTAGTAATTTAATTGCCATTACAGTTTCCCACCTCATTTAAATAATCCTAGAAAACAAACTTTTGGAATTCAACCTTATTTTGCTTTGTTCTTTTGGTCCTTATTTGTGACAGATCTTTGGTAAAGATTAATGAAAAAGCTTTGCCATAAATGAAAATCTGTTTTTTGTTAAAGCCTCTCATCTATCAGAAGTTTGGTAGCTGTTATTCTCCAACTCTGCCTGTTGAATGTTCCATAAGTGTATAGTAAATCTGTCTGAGACAATCTGAATTATTATTATTATTTACAGAAGTCTGCCAAACAATCTGGAATCATTTTCTTATGATTTTGGGGGATAAAAGCACATGCAATTCAGTATCTAACTAATTTTAGGCACCTCTGACCATGTAAATAGACAGCTGCAAAGAATAATCATTGTAATTGTCCCATAAGAGTAGACCATAATACACTATTGGAGGTTTAATAGGGTTGTTTGTCATGGATCAATAACAATAAATCAGTGGTTGTTTTGCCACATTCTCAGATTTTTGTCTTCCTGGACTCACTTTACAGCTTGTATTCATTGTTTGAAAGATATAAAATATCAGGTGTTCACTGACTTTAAGGCTTTGTTCATCATTATTGTGAAAATGGGATTTTAGTATTTAAATCAAATGCAGTTTGTGCCAGACATCTGTTTGATTTTGGTTCCATTCAGAGGCCAGTAAAAATTATGGATTACCCAAACCTTTTCAAATGATTCTATCTTGGATGCATCACTGATAAAAAGTTGATCGTTTTTTCACAAAAGTGACTTGAGTGTTTTAGTGTGGATCAAAAAGGTATTCCAGATGGAGACAGTTATGTAAGATTCACTGAGGGTAAACAATATCGGGAACATCAACCAGAACAAACATGTACATCTTTTTTCCTAAATGATTTAGAAAATCAATTGAAGGGTTTATTTCAAATATTAGAATGTCTGGAAGGTAAACACAGTGCATTTATCATTATAAACTGCCTAAGTGCCTTAAATGTGCTGTAGTAATACTGTCTAATGAGACTGGGTCACTAAAGTTGAAATGATCCTTTATTTGTTCATGAAACTCTAGAAATGTAATTTCAGACCTCCAAAAATGAACTAATAGCTAATGAAACAATGGAAGATGAAATAATCATTTTGTGTTAACTTTTCACACTCCACTTAGTGACTTTTTAATTTTTTTTATACTTTTACTTTAAAGTTCTTCCACTGCCAAATGATTATTTTCCAAAATATACAATTAACAATGGAACCAGAACACTTGGGGAATCATTCAGAATTTCTAATTCTGATTTTGAAGTTTTCATCTTCAGGTTTTTCATTCTTTCAGTCAAACTTTGAACCTGTAATCTTCTATTTCACCAGGTTACTAAAAACATGACAATCATTACACAAACTATCCAGCAGAGGTCAAGTAGCACTGAGCCACAACTGTTAACACTCAACAAAATTGCTTTTTTCTTCCACAGCTCTTGGAATCATAAAGAAAACTGACTGGATCAATTACAGCACTGGCACTGACACAGGAGAAGATGAGGGACTTGTTACATCTCATCTGATCGGCATTGCAGCTTTGATCACAAGGCTTACATTTTTAATAAACACAGAAAAGTAGCAGGGGACAAATGAACGCTTGCTCTGTAATAGCACAGCTGTAATGAGAACAAATGAAACATTATCAAAATCCTGACTGTGTGTATAACCCATATCATTAGCTTGTAGATGTATCCAATAACAAAGACAAATGACAACTACAAAAAAGGTTGTTAAAAAGGTTGACCATCCTCATGGGGTTTTAGAGCATCTCAGTGGTGTTGCTATGTCTAGATGATTAACACTTCCAATGAATACATGAGACAAATTGTTAAAAAAAAAACAACAGCGTGAAAAGGTCATATTCTCCTTTCTTCTAATCTTGAGTGAGATATGATGACAGAAAAGGCAGACCACTTCAAAGACTCCTAACAGCTCTTAAATTAGTGTGTGTAAATGAGTGTAATAGACACATTTTCAAAAATGATATGTATATGAAAGTTATTGATTTGAAATATTTTTATTATGACTTCCACTGTAAATGTCATTCTATGAGTTGCCAACAATTTGTTTTGCTTGATTAATTGTATTCAATATTTTAAATGACAAACTATCTGAACTTGGAAGCGTGTCAGATTTTTTTGCTTAGTCTTCAGCTTAGCCTTTGTAAGTCTTCTTCATTGCTGCTGTCACATACATGAACTGCTCTTCTTGGCACTGATGTTTATAAAGCACATCAAAAGCCAAACCTCTACCCAAGTGTCCATCCGAGCTCACAGTCTTTTTACTGTGTCATCACTCCCTGCTCTCTGGTATGCCAGGCTTAGTGTTATCTCATGGGGGGTGATGAGGTCAGAGCCTAATCATGCACACTACATGCATGCTGTACATATTTTACATTCATAAGATGATCTATTCCATGTGAGTTGGCTTGCAGAAGTATTGTCATGGTATATAACATTTTTATGTAAGGTGATTACCAGCCAGACAAGGAAACATTAGCAGAATTTTAAGGAATTTAGGGAGAATATTTTAACTGATGTGTAACAATTGTCCAAATGCATGAAAAATCTTTATTTATTTATTTTTGTAAATGCAGACCTAATCTTGTAGAGGTTTGGCTGTTGTCTCTCCATCTCTGGTTAAAAACGAGTTTCCAGGAAACTGATTTAATGCTGCTTTCCATATTTTTGACCACAAGAGCTACAGTAAGAGCTGCTAAGGGAAGGATGTGTGTGGGGTGTTATACCTTCTAAACCCGCTAGCTTACATGCTGAATTATGGATCTTCAGAGCAGTCTTTTGAGACATATTTGAAATATATTTACACGCTTTTGTAACTAAAGTCTTAAATAAATAATTTCTGCTTATTTTCTAATTCAATCATTTTCAGCAATCCACACGATTAAGATCAAGAGTTCTGCAGAACAGCCAGGTTTGTATAATCCATAATCATATGTTATGTTACAGTTCTCATAAAATAAACTTGCACCCTGTAAATCTGAGTTCATTCAGACTGAGTTTACATATCTGAAATTTTACCGGCTGCTGGATCTCACTACACGACAAGTGAAATGTAAGCACAGGTATTCAAACACTTTAATGAAAAGACTATACTCAGGCATTTCTACTGAGATGTTTGAGGTATACAACAGCAGATACAATATATGCAAAATGTTATTGTGTCACACCTCTTAATCAGTGAATTCAGGTGTTTCATTTGGTACTATTGTCACAGGTGTAAAAACTCAAGTACCTAGCCATACAACCTGTCTTTACAAGCATACTGTATATAAAAGAATGAGTTGTTTAAAGAGCATGGTACTGTAATAGGATGTCAATATTGCAACAAATCAGTTTGTGAAATATATTCCCTAACAGATATTCCATGATCAGCCATAAGTGGTTTTATTGCAAAGTGAAAGCATTTCGCAACCACAGCAACTCAGCTACAAAGATGCAGACTGTGCAAAGTTACAGTGCAGGATCACTAGTTGCATAGCACATAAAAGTTGCCAGTGCTCTGCTGACTCAGTAATTGCAGATTTCCCAACCCCCCTCGGGTATTAACATCAGCATACAAACTGTGCACTGGAAGCTTCATGGCACGGATTTTGATGACCAAGCAGCTGCATGCAAGCCTTACTGCGAAAGAAATATGTGTAAATGTAAGTCGTTAGTCATGAGCAAAACTGCTAGTAGTCCTCAATCTGTATGAGATATGAAGCAGCGGTAACATAAAAATTTATAATAACCAATAAGTTAATAATGTCTGTAAAATCATAGCATTAGTTCAGGCAGACCACAAAGTCAGGTTCATCCACAATCCCAGACAGATCGGCTGATCTTAAATCAGCCTACATCAGCTAATGGCTCACCCATCTACTTAAAATTGTAATGAAGCTTATAAATGATGCACTATTTGATTTGCTTGCATCTGCAAGCTGCATTGCAACCTACCTCCACCCCAGCTCCACCTTGTTACGTTTTATCCGACAATGTCACAATGTCATGTCTGTTGTCACTGATGTTTTGCTTTGTTCTGTGCAGAGAGTCATGCTGCTGATGCCCTCCCTGTTTCCATCTTTCTTTGTGTGAACATGGATGGGCCTATTGCCAAATATAAATTGCTACAGATGGAAATAACAATCATCTATGATATTCCTCACTGAAATATTCTACAGATGGAGCAGCAACAAATATCCCCAGGTTGAATATGAGTCATCTAGCTGGATAGATGTATTTAAAATGTGCATTTGATGCATGCCTTTCCTTTATTAGACTTGCATTTGTACTCAACATTTCTTATTGAAATGCCGAGTACAAATATAGTTCATTATAAATCTTTAATATAATGCCTGCTATTATACATTAGTTCAAGATTCGGCTGAAGCCAAGTCAACTCAGTTTCACTTATAAGGCCAACAGCAACATGGCTTCCAGATCACACCACAAGCCCAGCTCTCTCAGAAAACATGAGAAAAATTTCCTAAAAATCTTGGAGGTGAAGTAAATGGCAGAAACCTTAAAAACTTGACACAGTGGTATTTAGTGGTTTTCCTGAGAAAAAAATTTCTTCAGAATTTCTCATTATAAAAGATCTGTTTGACAATAAATACTGTATGAACTCATGAACCACACACACACACACACACACACACACACACACACGTATTTTCTTAAAATATTAAAAAAAAACAAAACTGTAACAACAACCCAAGAAATACATTAAAGCACACAAGACAAAAATACTAAAAGGTCCTCTCTTTTTCATACTTTGTTTTAGAAATGAATATTTATGTACTGTAAGCATAAACTGCACTTAACTATATATTTCATGCATACCTAGTCCTGTGGTCCTTGTCTCTGGTGCCTTGAGCTGATCTGTGTTTAAAAAAAATATCTGCATGTACATTTTAAAAGTGAATGAATAACGTATTTACACAGGAAACAGTCTAATGAAGAAAATCAGAACACAGAGTAAATGCTAAGTAGAAGTGTTAAGTGGTTTTTGTTTTTATTTTAATAATTTAATCTAAGTGTATGGGATATTTACAGACTACTTACTAATGTCTAATGATATATACATATAATCTGCCATTTAATACTGATGACATAAACATTTTTAGCATAATGGCTAGGTGGCTGTGGCTCAGGAGGTAAAGTGGGTTGTCTTCCAAAAGGAAGGTTGGCAGTTCTATTCCTGGCTTCTCCAGCCTACATGCTGAAGTGCCCATGGGCAAGACACTGAACCATAAATTGTTCCCGATGCATCCATCAGAGTGTGTATGTGTGCATGATAGTTAAATTAAAGGCTCAGAATAAAGCACTGAATGGGTGTATGAATGGATGAATGAGGCTTGTAGTAAAAAGTGCTTTGAATGATTAGTTACAGTAGAAAAGTGCTATATAAGCATCAGTCCATTTAATAGTACTCTTACCAAAAAGTCTACGATTTTTTGTATTAAATTATTAGTATAATGTAACAATAAATATATGTGTAATTTTAAAGAGACAGGGCTGATTTGAACTTTTTAACTGATGAGTGGAAGTTCTTAAAATGTTTTCCTTCCTTTGAGTGTGATTGACTTATCTTTTCTTCATAGCTCTTACTACAGCAGAAATATGTCATGGTCCTGTTTATTTTGTGCTCTATTCTGGTGTTACTTTAACTTTAGGCCCCTCTGTGTTTGCCCATGTGTAGCCCCTGCCTGTGTTTCCGTCATGTTTATTGTAAGGTCTGTCTTCTGTGTGATTAGAGTCTCTGTCCACTCCCCTGTCTGTGTTCTCATCCTTGTCAAGTTCAGTGTTGTGTTCTGCAGTCTTGTCCTTGTTTCCTCTTTTACTGTGTGTCCAGTCTGGTCTTGTGTATTGTGTTCAGTTTTGATTCCTGCCCCTGATTGTCGTCACCTGTGCTCCTCACCCTCCTGTCTCTTGTTAGTCATTATTCTTGGTCTATTTATTCCTCTGTCTCCGTCTGCTCTGTGTTGCATCGTAGACGTTTTCCTCCCAAGACTTATGTGTGTTCCTGATCTGTGTGAGCGTTTCTGTTCCTCACACCTGGATATACTTTTGGCCTTTGTACCCCGAGTGAGTTTGGCTAAATAAAGCCCTTCTGTATTATCTGTCTGCTTCTGAGTCCTGTGTTTGGGTCCTCTCTGCACTCTCACCTGAAAAACCTGACAAAATCTTAATTTTGTCCCGGCATGAACTTTATAGTGGAAGTTTATAAAAGAGGACTTAAAGTCATTTGGGTTTTCTGTAATCAGAAAAAAGGTCAGGGAGGTGTCAGATATAGTAGGCTTTTAACTTTATTGTTTGTCTTAATACATCCTGTAGCTGTTTAGATATTTCACTCTGGTTATAGCACAGACTAACAGACTGACATTTCTATCCAAAGAGCCACCCAAGACAAAGGCTTTACAGTTGGCGGAAAGGCCATTTTTGCATTTCATTTATAAACAGATGTTTCAATGCTCTTTCATGCTTGCATGTACATACAGTACAGCATGCCTAGACAAAAGACATGTCTATCCCCTTATAACCATAACAGGAAGCCAGTCATGCCAAGGCGTCATAAAAATATTCACCAATTATAACCTGGAAACAAAGACAAAAGACAGCTACAAATGCAAATTTATATTCAGTTAGATGTGGTAAAAAAGAATTTGGGTCAAACTACATTTTTCATCCTTTCCTCTCAGATGTTGTAATATGTTATGCTTAAAACTAACCTGGAGACGCAGATACAAATACAAGATGTGCACACATGGGTAATGTCCCAGTACCTCTTCCATCCCCTCATTACCCATCCACCTATCCTCAAACTGTCACAACTACTAAATTGTTTTAATGGTTTTGTCACAGCCAAAGTAAAAAAATGCATGAATAATGGTTTGTACAATGTGAACCTTGAAATTTATATGCTTATGCAAATGGAAATATTGTGTAAGAGTACAATATGACACAATGAAAGTTGAAAGGTTTGAGGGTTCAGTTTGCCCAAAATGTAAACTGAGACTGTATTTATGTACAACCTTCGTACGTGGTTATTTCTGGAATATATTAACCATCTTAAGAAAAATCTTTTTTTTGTGATTAATGACTCCTTATTTTGAAGTCAGCAGGCAATTCACAGGACAAGACAAACAATAAAGCAAATGTCATGCCTCTGAGATATTTCAGACTCAACAGACTTAATGGCTTAACTAATCTCCGAAGCCAGCTCAAGATTTATGAATATTCTAAAAGGCAGCTAAAATATCCTTTACTTTGTCATTCTTCGTGTATGTGGCTGGAACCTCAAAGTTTCTACATAGCACAGATTGAAATTCATAATGAACCACAATCTGGGCTGTCATTTATTAAATCCATTTCCCACGTGCACTTTTAAAAACTGCAGCCTTTGAAAGAAAAGTTGCAGTTTGCAATTTTAGGGCTTTTATAATTAACACTGGATACAAAGACAGGTGAATTCAAATATTCTATTCAGAGAAAGCATAACACCTTGTTACGGCTGACGGCCGGTGGAGGGAACTGAACCCAGGTGCAGACACAACACGGAAACCGGATCTGAACAATGATACAGGACTTTATTTAGATAACTCGCAAACAGTGAACTGGTGAGATGTGAGGTTCGTGGTCTGGGGGGGCTGTGTAGGAACTGGACCGGAAGGGACGGGAGAACTGTAACGAAAGGAGAACAAGGTGAGGGAGTGCAGCGACAGGTCAGGTGCAGAGGGTTATTAAACTGGGCGTCAGTCTTACTGTCGCGGGTCGAGATCCGACGCGGGAGGAGGCAACTGGAGTGGGTCCGGATGAGGTCCCGGGGTGGCTGTGATGCGTGACGGAGCGGCAGGCGAGCAGGTATGGATCCAGTAGCGCGTGGCTGGGCTGTGACGGCGAGCAGAACGGAGGTGAGTGAGACAGGTGCAGAGCTTGGCGACCGGAGGGTTCCTGGAGACCACAAGGAGAATGAGGTGAGTACATACAGATTACCGGTGCACATGGAGCGACTTGGGGCCAAACACTGACGCAGGTTAGCAGACGTTCTGGCGAGGAATGATTGGGAGCGCTGGTCTAAAAAGCCGACAGCCCAGATTGCCAGCAGGTGCGTAGAGGAGGGAGGAAGAGAGGACTCCGCCCCGGGGTGGAGACTTCAGCACGGGGGAGAAAACACAGCCACTCACCCAGACCATGACACATTTATATCCTCTTGTA
>VUQH01067753.1:0-13761 GCA_015106775.1 Etroplus canarensis
CAGAAGGATAGCAGCAAGAGTGAAAGGGAAGGTTTACAAGACGGTAGTGAGACCTGCTATAATGTGTGGTTTGGAGACGGTGGCACTGACAAAAAGACAGGAGGTGGAGCTGGAGGTAGCAGAACTGAAGATGTTGAGATTTTCCCTGGGAGTGACCAGGATGGACAGGATTAGAAATGAGTACATCAGAATGACAGCTCATGTTGAGAAGCTTGGAGATAAAGTCAGAGAGGCAAGGCTGAGATGGTTTGGACATGTTCAGAGGAGGGATAGTGGATATATTGGACAAAGGATGTTGAAGATGGAGCTGCCAGGCAGGAGGAGAAGAGGAAGACCACAGAGAAGATTCATGGATGTAGTGAAGGAGGACATGCAGACGGTTGGTGTGAGGGAAGAGGATGCAAGGGATAGGATGAGATGGAGGCAGATGATCCGCTGTGGCGACCCCTAACGGGAACAGCCGAAAGAAGAAGAAGAAGTGCATGTATAAATGCATGCATTAATCCTTAACTACATAAGGTGTTTTATATTGTCTGCATGTATGTGTGGTTCAGTGGACAAGCATGTGTATTACGTGCAAGTATCTAAAGGTCCCTCCTCATGGTTGTTCACTTTTGTGATTGTGGATGCCATTTCAGAAGTCCTTATTTGAATCACAAAACGGTCTGAGTATGCTGCCCGCCTAAAAGGGGATTGTTTACCCTGTAAAGCCACACTAATTATGCTGAAGGCAAAGGGGGGAGAATGGGGAAAAGAGAGTACGACTGGAGCACAGGATTGGAGCAGAGAAGGGGAGGGTGATCGTAATCTAACAGCCACAATAAATTGTTTCAACAACACTGTGTGACTTGTAGTTTAGGAACTTAATGGTCCCGGTCAATTTCTGTGGCTGTTCTGATTAATTTACTATTATTGCAAGGTGGGTGTAGTAAATTGTAATTGTTCAGAGTGTCACCACATATATTTTCCATTTGTCTTTCAAACATTTATCCAAACTTAAAAATATCAAAATTGATTAAGTAAAGCATGCTTCTCAAAGAAAAACTGTTTCTTTAAAGCACAAACCATAAAGGAACATCATCTATATTTTTGACAAGCTCTCCTTTTAAGCTATCAAAATATGCTTTAACATTGGGTTCATACTCTGGAAATACTGTTTCCGTGTTGATGACAATAATGGCTCGGTGCTGGTTGACTGGCTGCTTGGACAGTTCCTCTAAAGTCAGCATTCTCTGACCTGGACGAGCCTGCAAGAAAAAAGGAGCTTTAATAGAATGAATGTGAAAAAGTTCATCTGTCATGTTCTTATGAAAGACTAAGGAAAGAGCGTTTTCTTCAAAATTGTATTGTCAAATATTAAAAACATTATATTTTAGCAAGATAAGGTCCCAAAAATTAGCATCTGAAGTTGTGACAGCTGTTTACTCTAATTTTATCAGCATTTATTGAAGGAACATCTGCAGAAGTCACGTCAAAGAAATGCAATAGATAACGCACCTTTCCAGCATCATAGAAGCCACAGGTGATCGTGTCAGTGGATGCCAAATAACCTGTCAAGCTGTATTTACAAGACAAGTTGGAGTTAAGTAGGCTGTTCATTGCCAGCTTGCTGAAATTGTTTTTACGATTCTCTGACTGGTTGATTTCCTGAAGTATTTCCAGGGCTCTGAGACACAGATAAAAATGACAAGAACAGACAAAAGAAATATTGATTATAAATATAAAAATGCACGAGACCTAAGAAACATGTAGTCACACATAAAGCTGTCCTATACTGCCATCTGCTGGGTATTAAGGGGATTACCCAGCTTTATCTTCAACACACTCGCTGTGCTTTTATTTTGCTCTGAAATGCTTCACCATTTCTACATTTCATAACTCATCAGTCATGTTCTAATGACA
Organism: Etroplus canarensis; assembly: GCA_015106775.1. NCBI lineage: Eukaryota > Metazoa > Chordata > Actinopteri > Cichliformes > Cichlidae > Etroplus > Etroplus canarensis. The sequence continues at coordinate 1,903 of VUQH01067753.1, forward strand.
CTGTTATCTGTGATCTCTGTGTCTTACCCATACTTGCACATCTCCACAGCAGCAGGCTCATCACTGGCACAGACATTGACTACCAAGCATGCATTGTGCAGAACCTCTTTGTAGTGAGACCGCAGCAACCTGATAAGAGGTGGAAGGCCGCCAACTCTTTGTAGCTTTTTAGTAAAAAAATGTTAGTTGTTTAGGGAAAAGTTTAAAATATAGCATTACAATGTATAATCAACTGCTGTTTACAATTATTTTGTTGTGAGTTAAGTTTACAGCAACAAAAAACCACAAATTTTTACTCATTAAATGAAATAATCTCTCTTTTGTTTCAGATTTCATAATAGTCTTATCATTAGCAAACATTATAGAAATGCAACATTCTGAAGTCAACTGACACACACAAACACCAACCTCTGCCCTAGCTTCTTTATCACAGGCCAGTGCTGCCAGGCAAAGGGTGGTGTTCACCAGGACTTGCGTATTTGTGGACTTCAGGGGTTTCACCAGAGCTCGTATGGCTCCATGCGACAAGATGCTACAGCGGATGACCTCCTGTTCTGCCATATTGCAAAGGGCAGCAGCAGAATTGGCCACTGTCCTCGGACAGGTTTCATTCAGCTGCTGGACAAGGATCTCATGGCCGCCTGCCTCATACACTGCACTGAATGATAGCATAAAAAGATATGTGAGATTTACTGAAAACATAGAGGGCTGATAGTGCACTCTTTCACATTTATATCTGTAAGATTTATCTGGAAAATAAAAATGTAGAGGACAGAGTGGAAAAAGGAAGGGAAAAAAGGTGAAGAGATTTAGGATGAGAGAACTGTGATGAATGTCTCTGATGTCTTATTCACATGAAAAAGAGTACATGGCGAAATTCCACTCATCTCAATAGCAATTCCTTTCAGGCCTCAATTTTCAAAAATGCATATTTTATGTTTTATAATTCTGGCAATTCAAAGAAGCACAAACACTTTTAAAGCCCTGAAGTCATTCAGGTTCTATGTATTTTATGTAGCTTATAATAGAAAAAGAATTGAAAGGACCAAGGACTTGAATTCAACAAAGAGAATATTTGTTAGTACAAAAATGCTGGAGTGGAGACAGAAGGTCAGCGTTGTATATCACTCACAAGGCAATGAGCTGGTTGCTATGTGTGAGGCTGGAGAGGACCTGGGTTGCTGCCTTTCTCAGTGCCAAACTCTCACTGCTCAGCAGCTGAACCAGGACAGGGATACAACCTGAAACATAGACATACAACTCCTTCACACTTGGTTGTGGTGAATGTGCCTAAGCTTGGGGCGAATCAGTGAACATTTATGTACCGAGGTCTCTGAAGCGGTCTTTGCTGTCTTGATGGAAGGTCAGAGCAGTCACAGCCTGACAGGTAGATATTTTCAAATTGACGTCCTCCACAGACAGAAGTTCAACCAGAATCTTCTCCACATCCTGCTCACGGAGCACTTTGCAACTCTCATCTATACACACATCCGCATACATGGACACGTATCAGTATAAAGAAAGAGGAGTCTATTATATTAGAAAATTAAAAGACACTTTTATATATCATATTGCTTCCTGTGCTTACAGTTCTGAGCCACCCTGGCGATGCATTTAACAGTGCTTGACTGGATTTCAGGCACGTTGGAGGTGAGGACAAATTCCATCAACCTGGTCAGTCCTCCACTCTTGTTAATTAGTTGGACACTTTCACTGTCACTCAAACAGTTAGCCAGTACATGTAAGGCCTCAGCATGTAGGTCACTGAAGTCCTATGAGAAATAAAAATATAGATAGGTGCAGAGGCTGTAGATGACACATATTTTAAATGATACTTTATCATTTTACATTAACAAGTAGAATGAAAACATGTATGAGTGTGTCATTAAGACCATATACCCACCACGTTATCAAGGATGTCCATGAGCTTATCAAATCCCTGCTTCTCTCTGAAAGTGTTTCTTGCATCCCTGTCAGTAGTGACGTTTTGTAGCGTCTTTAAAGCCAGATGCTGAATGACAGGGAACTCTGACTTTAACAGCTCCAGAAGTGGAGGGATTCCACCTAACTCATGGACAGCCAGGCAGCTTTGGTAGTCCTTCATAAGGACAACAGAGGTTGCAAAGGATCACAAGAACCTTGAACGCAATTGCTTTTCAATAAGAGTACAGTAGATTTGAAGGTGCTTTCAAACATGAAATGTTGGGAGCATCGTGTCAGGACACTGTCTGAAGCTGTCAGTTGTTACATGTAGAGGATAGCAGGAGATAGCTTACATCAACTGTAGTCTTTGTTTGGTTTTGGCAACAATGTTGTCAGGAAACCCACTATAAATTTGCCAGACTATTACCTGTACTACTGTAATAGCACAATGGGACATCACAAAGACTTTTCACTGGGGAGCTGGCAGGTTAAAGACCATTCTACAGCACTGAACATTTGCATTCTCTCATGCACTTCTGTCAGGTTAGCACTAGAAAAGTTTAGCACTTTGTTACATGTGTGAAAATAGCTTTAGTGGGTTTTGAGACACTAATAAATATAACCTTAATTTGTTTATAATGAAAACTCATATGACGTTTAGACAACCATCCATCTGTCCATTTTCTTTACTGCTTAGCCAATTCAGGTGTCATGTGGGGACTAAAGCCTATCCCAGCTGTCAGTGGGGAATAGACAGGGTAGGGACAGGGAACAGGTCACCAGTCTTTTATGACATGTAAACTCTTAAAGCCTGATAACTTTGAGTCACCTGAACTAGGTTGAAGATGGTCTCCAATGAGTTCTTCTTGACATCTGGGTCTGGACTAGACAGTAGGTGAATTAGAGGTGGCAAGCCTTTGTTGTCAAAGATCTGGGCCTTACATATGAAATCCACTGACAGTGAGGCCAGACACAGTGTTGCAAACTCATGGACAACTGTATCATCTTGATTAGAAAAAAATATTGGAATATATTAAAAACAAAACTAAATAAAGATTAAACATATAAATGCTGTGTATTGCCATAAGGAGATACATTCGTTCTATATTGGTTGCATTTAATTTAGATCAAGTGATTGCTGCAAATATACAATATTTACTTTTGAGTCATTTGATCTTGCAAAATAAATTACTCACCGTCAAGTGACAGTTTTTCAATAATAGATGGAATGGCATCTAATTGTTTCAAAGCAGCCGTTACATCACCTTTTAGAATAAAACAAGAGACACTACTCAGTTAGCCAGTGAGGGTACCAGTTTAGTCAGTGTTAAATAAGCAAAACAGTTCCTGTGCACATACTGGAAATAGTATTGTTCAACCTTGACCCACCTATGCTACAAACTGGACTCTCTGAATATTGGGATTTTATGTATTTTTATTTTATTGACTGTATTGCTATCTTCAAATTTAAATTAATGTATACTTAACAGAGTGTCTGTAACACAAGCAATTTTCCCCTGGGATTAATAAAGTATTCTGATTCTGATTCTATTAATCCAACATCTAGTAAGTTAAAAGATGCAAATTTCTGATAAGCATATATATGGTCAGGAAACTGTAATGTCAATTATAATAGCAAGGTTCTTGCATAACATGCATTGTAAACCATCAACGTGCACTGCAGTTGAGTCTGCATTGATGATGTAATTGGTCTGACGCACCGTTGGTGGCCATGATGCCCAAGGCCATGAAGGCATTGGATCTGACCTGTTTGTTGTCGTGAGTAATGAGTTGGCAGAGAGGCGCCAATGCCCCAAGTCCCAGTAGAGAAACCTTGTTCTCATCTCCTAACAACAGGGGGAGACAGTGAACAGAAAAATTCGGCATGGTCCCAGACAGTGAGGGCAAATGTTGCAATTTCATTATCAAAGAAAGAACATATATGAATTCAAAAGAGAAGAAGTCATGCTGGGGTAGGATTTTGAGCTCTTCAGCTGCAAAGTTGCCCACAAAATAATATTTTTAAAAACTAATATATGGAAAGGTAAGTCATACTGTACCTTTCTCTGCAAATGTGTAGATGGCTTCACAGGCTTTGACTAGAATGTTCTCCTCTGGGGAGTTCAATAGCAGCACTGCCGTTGCTGGGGATTTGCTCTCAAGGGATAGAGTCTCAAACTGTGGACGTCAGGTGAGAGAAGGAGTGTTTGAAATATGTAAAAACATTAATTGAAATAAGGAACATATACAAGTTCAGCTCTGTAATTCTGAATTTCAGACTTCTAGGAGAAGCAGATGGGGCATTTCTTAATCTCCAGCATATATCAACATGCCATAATCTGAAGACACATATATGCATAGGATACGCTGCCATAATTTGTAAAAGTTATGTGAGTTCTTTCACAAAGGCAAAGTTTCTCTCAAAAGAGATGTTGGGTTTCAAAGTGCCTTTTTAGCATTCTTGGTACCATGTTAGCCTTAGTATCCTCCTTACAACATGACGCACTAGGGCTGGGGGCTGTTAACGTCCCTGGTCCAGCTGAAGCCATAAAAAAGCTAGCTTTGGCAGTAATTTCTCATGACAGTTTTTTTTAGGTGGTTTTGTGTGCTTCCGTCCACACAAAAAAAGATCATTTCACATCCTCATAAATGTCATCCTTCATACTATTAATCATGGCCTTTGATGTGTCAACAAGGGCATTTGATGTGAGCAAATACAGTTAATTAAAATGTAATTACTTATTACGCAGTTACAATAATAATATTTGGTTGGCAGAAATGATGGGGTGCTAAGAGAGACTGTGTTATGGTATGAGAAAGTCAGGGATGGCAGAGACATCGATGAGGGCAGTGAGACAGTGGTGAGGTGTACAGTAGGAGTGACAGATGGGTTCAAGGTGGGGGTGGCAGGGATCCGTTCTGAGACACACACTCGGGAACCACTGATACTGTGCATATAAAACTGTGCACAGGGTGTACAGGCTATGGGGATCTGTTACAGTGGACATGAAGTTAGCCCTCTGAAAAGGTCTTATCAACAGGTAAAGGAACATTAATTTCTCACCGTTTCCTTGCTTGGAGTTTCGCTCTCGTTCTTCGACTTCTTTCTCATATTATGACCTACACAGAAACAGCACGTTCCCAAACAGTGATAAGAAACAGCAGCTCAGTATAGGTTTAATGGACCCACCTCTATAAGCGTTAGCCTAGCTAGTTGTGGTTCTAGTTGCTCACCTCGCAGACAGTGACACTTTTCACACGTTTTGCTTACAAAACACACATACTGCAGGCTCAGCAGTTACTATCTCAAACACTATCTATGACTTACTTTTTATTTCCACACCGCAGGACGTCAAGAGTTTCAACCTGCACAGTCTGACACAGGAACCACACCGTACTGTGTTGTGGAAAAGGAGGTTGACAGAATGTTGCTAGGCAACGGGTGCCACGTTGAGCTAAATAATAGTCTAAAACCAAGGCTGTCAAACATACGGGCCGGGGGCCAGAACCGGCCCGCCAACGGGTCCAGTCCAGCCCACACTGGATGGCTTTGAAAAATGCAAAAATTGCAAAGTAGCAGCAGCAGAGATTTTAGTTTTTAAAGTGTGTTTTCATTGGTTTTAAAGTCTTCTTTCTGAAAGAGATGTCACCCATGGCCTGGTATACTACTCCAAAGTCAGTGAAAGAAAAGCCATTAAAGGACAAAAGTCAAGGTGGTTTCTTTTTCTCTATTTTGTATTTAACTCGAAGCTTTTAATTATTCGAGTTAAAGCCCCAGTTGTCATGCTGACAGATCTTGTTGATTTACTACCCATGCATTTCTTTATAATACAGCAAAACTGATCTATATTTGTTAAAACTGCACTTCTTTTTCTGAACACATCTTGGGAATCAAATGTGCAGTTAAACTTCTTTACAATAAAAATAAAAGGAACAATTTTGACTTGGGTTTTCCTTGTATCCTATTAAGCAATGGCTTTAGTGACCCGGCCAACTTCAGAACAAAACAGGATGTATTGTGGCTCAGGATGTAAGATGAGTTGAACACCCCTGGTCTAAACAAACTTTATCTGAACCTTTTTCTGAAATTCATGTTTAATATTGCATTAGCAGTTTACTTTTAATTGGTATCATATTTCAGGAAAAACTGACATTCTATTAGTGTAGTCAGGACACGGCACAAAGTGATTATTTTTTGTCACCCACTAGAGTTAAATGTAATTGTATTGCTTTGTGAAAAGCTGAGGTTAATGTGCAGGGGAAAAAATTAAGACTGACATCAGTTGTGTTCTTTTTGACATACATTTGCACAAACAGAACAACTCCTGTAGAACAAATGAAGAGGGAACTTGTTGATAAAACCAGTGAGGGGATGTGGGATCTGCTGAAGAAACGAGGGTCTGTCCTATATAGGTAACAGAGATAGCATTGAAGTAAATGTGCTGCTGGGAAGGGTGAGTCATAAAACAAATGAGCTCTATACCGCATCAGCACATTGAAGCCTCCTGCTTTTAGAGAGGTACTGATACAGCATTGTACCAGTGGAAACAGCACAGTATGCACCACAAAACCAAGTGACCTCTAAAGACATTACCTCCCGTGGTGTGGGACATAACGCTGCTTCTCAAAAGCGAGCCTGTAGATTAATTCAATCTGCAGCAGGCCAAGAGCAGGATGGTGTAGATGTCTCTGCTTTTATAGGAGCAGCAAAAAAGGGAGAGAGGAAACAAATCCACAGGCCAGTCTCACTGAATGAGTGGATAATTTCGATTCAATTATAACGTTTTGGTTACTGATATGAAAGTTAAACCTAGATGCAAATTCAGGATGCTATAGGAATCTTCGTGTGCTATTGAAAGACCACAGAAAGGCAGCAGAGGCCCGGCGGTGGAGGGAAGGAGCTGCAGCGAATCAGCGCAGCAGACACTGCAAAGCTCAGCCCGTCACCTCCCATCCGTCGACCTGTCAGCTGCAGCGCACATGAACATCAGTGCTGCAGAAGGAGTGGATCGAGCATCGATTTTTACGTCGAACTGTCTGCTCCTCAGCGTTGTAGTTTAAACCGGGCAAGGACATGACAGGATAGACCCTTGTCATCTCTACGGATTGAGCACCAACTTGTAGGAGGAGGGCTGAGCCGCTGGCTAATGGCAGTAGTTAGCTTTCAGGCTAACGACATATAGCTGGTGAACGGAGTCCGGTCCTGCTTTGGCTAACGAAGGTCGGAGGGGCTCATGTTAGCGTTTAGCTAGCATTCAGCATCTTTAATGTGTAAAGGTCGCCCTCATTTCTTTCTCATTTGCCACGGGGGAGTAACGCTTTCCCTCTCGTCTACATTTGACATTATTACGAAATTTACCGTTGATGTTTGCTAGCTAACAAGCTACTCTCTGCTATGCTAACGCCACCTCAGTGAGACTCCAAGGAAGGAAGAGTGGTGACTTATGATGTGGGCTTGGTGGGGAAGCGTATGACTGTTAAGTGAAGGAGAGCAGCTGTATTAAGGCTAAACCCATCGGATTTCCTCCCGTTAGTCCCTGCTGAGGAAGGGCCACAGCGTCAGCCGAGCTCTGTGGGACGTTAAATGAAGAGAAGAATTGGGGCAGCTTGGTTTGCGGACTGGCTAAATGAATAGTATTGACATTGCTGAACCGTGAGCTGGTGGCCGCTGTGCCCGCTTTAAGGGGAAGACACGCTGTCAGGATTATCGCACAGTCTGCAGTAACCAGCCAGTTTTCTCAAAGATGGCTTCAGCGAGCAGCATTGCCGCATCTATTGCGAGTAAAACGAAGACCAAGAAGAAACACTTCGTTGCTCAGAAAGTGAAGCTTTTCCGTGCCAGCGACCCTCTGCTCAGCGTGCTTATGTGGGGAGTCAACCACTCGGTGAGTCAGACCGTCCAGTGTCACTGTGATGATCCACAGTTATGTCACTCTGGATTTCTTGTGTCACTTGCTGTCAACTGTCAGCCTTTGCTTTTATTGCACAGCTGATCGAAACTACAAGGCGACAGCTGTCCAGCGGTGAAGTGTCAGCGTAAACATAGACTGGCTTGAAGTGCGCCGTCTTACAGTAATGTTTGCCTTAGTGAGCGCTTTGTAGTTGCAGCATGGATGTTATTAATCCATGTTTTTGATGTATTCGTTAAAGTGTGTGTGTGTGTGTGCGAGAGAGAGAGAGCGCGAGCAAGGGTGAGTGGTGAACTGTCTCTGGCTTCCTGTTGTGCACATGTAGGATAAGCTCCTAGGACTCTGTCATGAGAGAGCAGATCTTCCCATGCAAGACGGCTTATCTCTGCTGTCTTTCTCTTCTTTTGCCGAATAATTGCTACTCTTGGCCAGTTCTCAGATGTTGGAAAAAAACGCACACTTGGGAGGCACAGGACATACAGATATTTCTTGTAGTAAATCACAAGTGTTAAACCTGTAGCCAGTGTTTTACAAAAAAAAAAAAAAAAGATTTATGGTGTTTGGTGAGCTAAGTATGGCAGGTGATCCGTAGTCCCTTTTTGGTTTCTTCACCTTTGTCCAGATTTTTAATCATAATCATAGTGTAGTTATAACTATAGGTCCAATCTTTTGCCACTGGAATGATTGAGGAGAATCAAATGAGCTGCATCATTCATATATTTAGTCAGTGCACACTTATTGCTATATGTAAACTGTTCCTTCAGCTGCTCCTTTATATTCTCCCCGAGGAGTTGCCACAGCGGATTCATCCGCACTGGTAATTTAGCAGAGGTTTTACGCCGGCTGCCCTTCTTGACGCAGCCCTCCATGGTGAGAGGGGCTTGTGTTCCCACCTGGAATTGAAGCATGGACCTTTTGCTTGTAAGGCAAATGTGTAAACCCCTAGGCTATATGTAAGTAAGAAATTTGTTTCACCTAGCTGCCAGTGGTGTCTGATGGTGATAGTTTATTTTTTTCCAGCAAAGAAAATAACTTTGTCCCATTGAGACTGATACCCTGATTTATTGCCCTTAATTCTCATCTGTAGTATTTATACAGCCAGAAACATGTGACCAACATTGTACATGTAACAAATTAATTGAGAAGCACCCAATCTTGGGAGAAATTAGCATTTTGACTAGTTCCACAACAGATATCCATCACAAAATAATACTCATTTGGCATTAAGTTAAAAGATCAAATCTACAAAGATGACATTGCTTGCAAGTAAATGGTTACTGTTAACAAGACCAAAAGTGAGTTATATATACCAACCCCCTTTTTAGGGCACATATTAACTGTGAACACTGTTGTTGATTGTTGGTGCAGTGTGGAGTGTCTTCTAATGGCATCTATGTGCCTTTTGACACATTGGAACATTTTAAACCATATTCATACATTTGCATATCTCAATATCAGGTTGGGGTGTCTTGGAGTGTTTGGTGGATATCTGTGCGATATATCTGCAGTACTGAGGATACTGAGTGCTGCACACGGAGGATGTGTTACAGTTGCATTTTTGCTCTGTAGTATTTGATTTTTGGCATGCAGTTCAGGGTGGCAGTTCAGTTTGGGTAACACTGCCTCAGAATAGCCTGACGTACATGATGCCAACACAGCTAAAGTTCTAAAGCCTTTATTCTTCATCTAAGCTGTAGTCTGTACATGGATCACAGTCACCTGGCTGCAGTGTTAAGCCTAAAGGATCAGAATAAGGAACACATGGTTTACCTCCATGCAGCTGTTAACTTCAAATTAATAATTCATTCATGACATGTCACTTGAAACGGCAGTGAAAGATTTAAAAGATGTTATTGTTTCGTCTCAGTTTAACAGATTTTCTTATCAGGTATATCATAAGCAATGTATCAGCTAGATCGCTAACCAAGCAGACTCTCAAAACTCTTCCAGAAAAATCTTTTGTTATCTTTATTTTATTTTATTTAGTCACAGCTTAAGTTATTCCAAGAGAAAATAATTTGATATCATCTATATTTTTGTCCTTTGCCTGTCAAAGGTACCATACCAGCTACCATACTATAAATTCAATTTTTCTGACTCAGGTCTCTGCTGCTGTGCTGTGTAAGCTGTCTGCTGACATGCCACTTGCTCATAACCATAAAAACCTAGAGTTTGAAGAATCATTGAATACATGTTCGAACTGTTCTCTTGGATTGCATAACAGCAGTGAGGAGCCGTCACCACATTCCCTCACTATGCCTTAGGCTATTTCTGCTGTTTTTCACTTGATAAGGTACTCAGTTTGTCATACCATAGGCTACATAAAAATTACACTCTCTGCCAGGTCACTAGATTGAGCAATGGAGTAACTGCGAAAGGGTGTGGAGGCCATAGTTCTGAAGTTTCGATATAAGTAGGGCTGCTCCTGGGCAAAGACATGCATTGTTGACTGTTAGTCATAATTTCAAGCAGGTTTCCATCTAGTTGTTCCCTGATTATAATATAATTTTAATTGTATGTCCAAAAATGTTTTGAATTTCAGCACTGAGAGAGTTTATTAATCTGAATCAGAATACTTTATTACTCCCCACAGGGGAAATTACTCTATTATGTAATATTGTTAACACTGTGCATAATTACAGAAAAATACAGAACTGTACAACAAGTCATTAAAAATCTAAATTTTACGAGGTCAGACAAGAAGCCATCAGTAAACAATGCCCTCAGAAGCAACAACTAGCTAGGAAATTAGCCAAACCAGCTAGAGTGAGTGGTCATTGTAATTGGCTAATGTCCGACGTGCATGTTTAACATGATATGCCATGGTTGAGGTTGACAGTCCATAGGCGAATGTTTGCCTGTAGATTTTGCATGTCACCTTAAAGAGGTTAACCTTTAACTGCTCAGTATAAACCCAATTTTTGGATTTACTGTCCGACATACAGTTGAAACCAGAAGTTTACATACACGGTGTAAAAAGACACAAACATTTTTTTCTCACTGTCTGAAATTAACTCGGACTAAACTTCTAATGTTTTAGGTCAGTTAGGATTGCCAAAATTATTTCTATTTGCTAAATGCTGCAATAATGAGAGAGAAAATACTATAGAGAGATTTTTGTTACTTTCTTCGAAGTCAGAAGTTTACATGCATTTTCTTAGTATTTGGTAGCATTGCCTTTAAACTGTATGACTTGGGTCAAGCGTTTTGGGTATCCTTCCACAAGCTTCCCACAATATTTTGCTGGAATTCTGGCCCATTCCTCCTCACAGAATTGGTGTAGCTCAGCCAGGTTTGTAGGCGTTCTTGCTTGCACATGCCTTTTCTATTCTGCCCACAAATTTTCTATGGGATTGATATCAGGGCTTTGTGATGGCTTCTCCAAAACATTGACTTTGTTGTCTTTGAGCCACTTTGTGACTATTTTAGCGGTATGCTTGTGGTCATTGTCCATTTGGAAGACTCATTTGCACCCAGTCTTCAACTTCCTGGCTGATGGCTTGAGCTGTTGCGTCAATATTTTCACATAATGTTCTTTTTTCATGATGCCATCTATTTTATGAAGTGCCCCAGTTCCTTCTGCAGCAAAACAGCCCCACAACATGATGCTGCCACCCCCATACTTCACAGTTGGGATGGTGTTCTCAGGTTTACAGGCTTCCCCCTTTTTCCTCCAAATGTAATGATGGTCATTATGGCCAAACAGTTCCACTTCAGTTTGATCAGACCATAGGACATGTCTCCAAAAATTAGGGTCTTTGTTCCTGTGTGCGTTTGCAAACTGTAATCTGGCTTTTTTATGTTGCTTTTGGAGTAATGGCTTCTCCTGACTGGGTGGCCTTTTAGCCCATGTTGGTACAGGGCTCGTTTGACTGTGGATAATGACACGCTTTTACCATTATTTAGCCATCATCTTCACAAGGTCTTTAGCTTTGGTTCTGGGGTTGATTTGCACGTTTCGGACCAAAATCAGTTCATCTCTGGGACACAGAACCCGTCTCCTTCCTGAGCGGTATGATGGCTGGAC
>VUQH01067755.1:5262-34797 GCA_015106775.1 Etroplus canarensis
CCCCAACTTCCCCCCACCCCCCCCCCCCCACCACCACACACACGCACACGCACACTGGTGCAGTGGGTCCTGGGTTCCTTCTGGTGCATACCCACCCAGTCCATATCAGTATAGATATCCAGCATGATTTTTTCCCATTGAGAACTGGTGTGTTTTCAAAGTGTTCTTTTAACTTCTGTACAATAGAAAAAACTTAAAAAAGACTTAAAGGGCAAATGAAACAATTTGGGAAAGAACTTAATTGGATTAGCAGTGCATTTTTACCCCTAAACATTTGGATATTGTTTCAAAATATGTTTTTAATTATGAGTATTTTGAGGTTTTGTACTGTCCGCAACTGTCTTTGGTTTCAAATCACCACTCGGCTTTTTCCATCCCCGTGGCGTCATTCACTTCCAGGTAAACTCGGCTGATTTTTCTTGAGTATCATGTATATTGCATTGTGGTAGGCTGTAAAAATGCGTCAGGAATGGGCCTGAGAATGTTCAAATTTCCACTGAAGCCAAATCAAAAGAAACTACGGGCTATCTGGATTACAAATTTTAGCAGGAAAGAGACCTGGAAGCTGTCCATTCACTCCATTTTATGCAAGATCCACTTCAAAGAGGACAAAGTCACAAAAAATCCAAACAATCTGGATTGAAACTAAAACCCCAGTGAATGGAAAAAACCCAAAGGCATTTGCAAAGCGGACAAATTTGCAGGTAAGTTTCTAATAGTGGTGACAGTTTCGGAATGTGTCTGAATGTGTGTTTGTCATGTATGTTTGCAGCTAAAATGGTAGCGACTATTAGTATGGAATACAAAAAGCATGTATATAAACCATGGGTGGATGTCATTATCTTATTAAAGACTTATCATAATTAGTTTCATATATGGTGTGCTGAGGTCTATTTTTTGTAAAACTGAGGAAAATGGATAGTTGACGGGAGGGTGACGTCTCCGTAAATTGTAAACACGCATTTGGGAGGTTGGGAGGAAAGTTACAATTTCTGAGATGAAAATATACAGAAGAATATCTCTTACTGTACCAGTCCAGGTTTTGGTGTGGTGGAGAAGCGGCCTCTGCATTAATATTCTCTGGCTGAGACATGTTTACCCTGATGTTCGCAGTCTGAACTGCTAGCGCTTGGCTTACAGGTAAAATGCATGTTGTCAGTCCGCGGTTCAAACATGTAACCTCGAACCTGGATGTTTAGTTTCACCCCAGGCTCACTTAATTTATCCTGGTCCGCAAGAAAGCTTGCCATTTCAGCACTGGCATGAATGACTGAGTGACCGTGCGTGTCTCATGTGATGTTTCACAGTGCACGAGCTAGCAAACGTGCGCGGCACTGAGCGCAGCAAATTCCGTAAGAAGCATGAAATCTCCAATATATTTTGGTTTTATCATTATTTTCTGTTAAACACATGATATCATGGTATCACATGATAATTTAAACTATATACTACTGGAAAAGTGACTTTTTGTGATTTTTGGCAAGATCGTTTCATTGCCCTTTAAATTAAGCATAAATGATCATCCTATTGTTGATATTCGCATACGATAAATGTACTGCTACTAAAAATGAAATGCAACTAAAATTGTTATTGTAGATTGTATTACACATTAGAACATTAAAATGTGTAAAACATCCCTCCAACCATTTTTTTTAATCTCAGCTGATTTTGGGCGAGTGGCAGGGCACACCCTGGACAGTTCTCTGGCCTATCACAGGGTAGAGGATAGATCAAGATCTTTGTACTGTTTCTTTACTGTATGTCATAGGGAAATAGATTACCGAGACCTGTCCTTATAGGTGATATTATTTGTGTGGTTCAGCTGTGTGCTGTGACAGAAAGGCAGTTGAGTTGATGGCTTAAAAATCAACAAATACAGACTTCAAGAGCACACATCCTCAGCAAATTGAAGCTTTGGGGTGTAATTTGAATAGAATGAAATAGACTTTTTAAATTAATACAAATCAAATTATTTTTCATTCTACCAAGGCAGATATGTTGAAATTTAATGCAGAAAAAGCAAAATAATTTAGGTCAGTTGGAGGCTTTAATCGGATAAGAAGAAATCACCATTATGTTTTAAAGCAGGTCAATCCTAATCTGGGAAACGTCATGTATCCTTCATCATTCTATTCATTCTCTAATCCTCGGGATGACAGCCATCAATATCACTCGGACAGCAGTGTGCCAGACAGCAGTCCTGAAATGGCAACTATAACACCCAGTGGGATTCTTAAGTATCATATTCAGTATGAATTAGAAAGGAATTTACAGTACGGATTCACCATAAATGCTTGGTCAGTTTATACTGTATAAGTGCACTGGCTGAGAACAACAAGGGACGAATGTCATACCTGAATGTATAACAGATTAGCGTGTAAATATACTTCATTCAGTAATTCTAATTTCTGTACAGTTTTAATTTTTCTGCCACAGGCAAATTTTTTGCCACAGATATTAAGCAGGATCAAAAATGGAGAAAGAATTATTACATTGGAAGCAAAAGTTTCATTTTGCCATTAGCAGAAACAGGAATATGGCTGATATTATTAAAGATATGTTGGCTACACTCCCCACAGTAAGATAGATAGATAGATAGATAGATAGAAGCAACCCCCCCAGGGATTAATAGTATTCTGATTCTGATTGATGATATATGTATGTACACACATACATATATACACATACATATATACAGATATAGATAGGATGTATTTATATGATTTGCAGTTATTGTCAAGAAAGTTAAACATTAACTGTGAGTCATTTGGTCTTTTGTCATGTTTAGCATACCACAACCATTTCCAATAAAATGTAAATACATTTTATAATTAACAATAAATTCAACAATTATTATTTAGTATTTTTTTAAATGTCACACAATTCCAATAGTGTTGACCATTAATTAGCTTCTTAAAAAATAATACAAAAATTTCACTACAGTGACAGCCAAAAAGTACAGAATAAAGTCATGATTTAATCCTCAAAATTGAAAAGAGAACTAAATAATTTAAAAATAGTTAATGCACTATCAAATAAGTGTGTGAATAAAAATTCATATCTTTATAATTTGACAGATTGTTTTCCTGTCATAGAATTAACAAACGGGAATTCTGACACTGTCTTTAACTTTCTGTCATTTACTTCAGTCAGTTTTCAGTATAGATTCTGTAGATTTTATTAGCAGATATCCCTTTACATACTCTGCTAAAAATACAATATTTGCATGGTTAAATGCAGATTTTAAGGATTTCAGGGTTTCAGCCATCGCATGTGACAAACTCATTAACCACACCCTAGATATTTCCAGATTGTTCCAGGTTTTACAAAGGCACAGTCAATTACAGACTTATAATAAAACATGTCCAGCCAGCATGATTATAGCACAGGTGGTCAGCAATGCAGCACAGATGTTCAGATACAATAACAGGTGTGTTTGTGTGCGTGTGTCTGTAGGTGCAGGCAGACAGACAGACAGACGGATAGATTGTACCATGCAGTGTGTGAAAACTCAGGTCAATACTGTATTTTCTTCAAGGACTCAAATGGGGTTTAAGAGGATAATCCCTTTCTCTTGGAAATTCTTCATCAAAGGTCTTTTCCAAAACGATGTAATTCCCTTTCAGTGGTCTCCTATGCAAAACTGTGCAGAGCCATGGACAGCTTGGCATAAGAGACCATGAAAGCTTGAATAGGGATCACTTCAAATGGCTCATAAATAGCTTGAATCCCATTTACAGCGCTTTCCCACTGAGATTTAGCAAGTAGAGCTCATACATACATAGTTTGAAAAAAGTCAGTATACTCTTTGCTAGATAGTTTGAAATGTAGCATGCATACTTTTCTGGACAAGAGTTTCATTAGTTTAAAAACACGGTGTGACAAATAAGTACCTCAATTAATAATAAGAAAAAAAATACAGTCTCTTTATTATTTGCAATAGCTTGCACTGACTACTCTCCCAACAGTATTTCAAGGGATATATCCAAAATTCTAACCTTACTTGTAGCGTCAGGCTTAACCATTCTACTCTAATTTATTTGGTACTTAAATGAAAAAATGTGCAGCACACAAATTTCAGTTAAGGTTTGCTAGGATCTCAAAGACTAAGGATTTATATAATTAAAAATAATAGAATTCTATAGCTATGCAGTCACTAACTGTTGGGCATATCTGTTCGGCTGCTCATGAATGCAAATACTTTATCTAATCAGCCAATAAGGCAGTAACTCAGTGCATTTAGGCATGTAGATATGGCCAAGACAGCCTGCTGAAGTTCAAACCCGGGTATCAGAATGGGGAAAACAGGTGATTTAATTGACTTTGAACAGTTGGCATCATTGTTGGTGCCAAATGGGCTGGTCTAAGTATTTCAGAAACTGTTGATCAAGGTGTACAAAAGAGCTTCTCTGAATCCACAACACATCGAACCTTGAAGCAGATAGGCTATAACAGTAGGCAGCACCAAGATTACAGTTCACACAGGCTCACCAAAACTGGATGAGTCTGTAACATTCAGAGGATTAGAATTTGGTTTTAACAACATGAAAGCAAGGAGTCATCATGCCTATTATCAATGGTTTGGGCTGGAGATATTTTCCTGGCACAATTTAGGCCCCTAACTACCAGCTGAGCATTGTTTGAATGCCATGGTCTACAGTACTGTGCAAAAGTCTTAAGCCCCCATTTTTAAAAAAATATTTTGCTTGAAAATACAGTACACAAGGCAAAAACAGAGTTTGCAGAATTCAAACAAGGTTGTAAGTCAATATTTGGCATGATCACCTTTATTCCTTAATGCAGCCTGAATTCTCTTAAGCAGGCTTTTTTGTAATTTCTTTAGGTAGTCTTCAGGAATAGTTCTTTAGGCTTCTACAGTAATAGGATATTCCAAAGTTCTAGATTTGATATAGGCTGCCTTTTGTTCTGTTCTGTGTCAAGATTATCCCACTGTGCTTCACTAATGTTAAAGTCACTCTATAAAACCTATTTCGACTGATTTTCAGTTCAGTTCTAGTGTAATTTGGTGTACAATTCAGTTTTTCCTCCCTGTTTCCCTTCTTTAAGAATGGCTTCTTGATGTCCTCCCCTCCACCAAGACCATTTCTGATGAGGCTTCAGCAAACAGTAGATGCATCAACTGGAGAGCCAACTCTCTCTTCAGGTCCTGTGTCAGGCCTTTGCTGGATTGTTTCCTGTATCTTAAGTACACGACTTTCAGATGATGATCATCTGCTGTGGATAGGTTTTCTGGGCTGAAATGTGTGAGAAAAGAAGCTAGTTTCTGAAGAAAAACTTTGAAAGACTTTTAGAAAACCTGGAGAACTATTGCTTGAGACCACTTTAAAAAACTACAAATTTGGTTCCTTGAAATCAAAATATACAGAAAAGAGGGGCAACTCAAGAATTTTGCACAGTGCTGTACCTGAATATTGTTGTTAACCACGTCCATTCCTTTATGACAACACTGTTCCCATGATCTGATGGCTGCTTAAGGGAAGGACAAAGTAGCATGTCAGAAAGCTCAAATGATTTCAAACTGGTTTCTTGAACGTGATAATGATTTCACTGTACTCAAATGTCCACCACAGTCACCAGAACTCCTTTAGGATGTGGTGGAACAAAACATTTTTGCAGCTGACAAATCTATAGCAATACTACTGGGTGCTATCATGTACATATGGACCTAAAATTCCAGCACCCAGTGTGAATCTATAACACAAAGAATTATGGTACTTTTAGAAGAGAATGGATTTAAATACTGTATTCTTTCTTTTGTTTTGTTTTTTTTTAAGTTTACAAATTCAATTACAAAATACAATGCAATAGTAATTGCAATTGTTAAAAATGCTTAATTACCAACTCACAAAAATGTATTTCCCATAATAGACTCTGAGCCATCAGGTTTTTCTGTGGTGGTGCTATTAAAGTGGTGCTATTTTCAGCTCTGTATTTTCATCATTAGACTCTACCAAAGCAGATTTAAATTTTAAATCAATATTGTTATTTTTTCATTTTGTAGTTTTAAGTTTCATTCACCTTTTACTGACACAACCCTTTAATTCATTTTTTGTTTGAATCAAGTTGTTTTAGCTTCAAGAGACGCCCTCTCAAAAAGCATTTTTTTTCCTTCTGATGAGTCATCACTTACTCAGCTCAAAGGCATAGAATAAAGTGCTGTATGAATGGGTGAAAGCTGCTTGTAGTAAAATGCGCTTTGAGTTCTCAGAATAGAAAAGCACTATGTAAGTACCTGTCCATTTAACGAGTTATGTTATGAAACTCTACTAGCAATAATAATGATAAAGTGTGAGAAACGTTAGTCTAGAAATTCTCGAGAAGAGGTTTAATCAGGCAAGATAACAAAACATGATTACATCAATACCAAGAATACGGGAGACAAGTGTCTCACCAGAAGAACACCATACTCATGGTGAAGCATGGTGGTGGCAGCATTGTGTTTTGGGGTTATTTTCTTTTTCAGCTTGAACTAGGGTTTAATCAAGGTGGAGGGACTTATAAACAGTTCCAATTACCAGTCAATTTTGACCCAAAACATTCAGATGTCTGCTAGAATGCTGAAGCTGAAGAATTAGGAATTTCACCTTTAAGTATCACAATGACCCCAGGCATACAAGCAAATGAACAAAACAATGTCTTCACCAGAAGAAATTTTAACTTTTGAAAAGGTCCAACCAGAACCCAGATCTAAATCCTAAATCCAATTGAAAATTTGTAGAAATACCTGAAAAAGCTGTGCACAAGAGATGCAGTTAAAACTACTCTCTCCATTTGATAGTGGTATGTCTTTTGGCACTCTGACAAACCTGTCAACTCACCAGTTCAGCAGTGTTTAAACTGAACTTGTTTTGACACAACAGTCAAGTCAGATTTAGGTCACAAATGTATTTAAAAATGCTACAAACCTTATTCCCTGCAAAATCAGATACTAAGTTAGAGAACAACAGTCTCTCAGGTTAATGAATGACAAAGCTACTCATAGCATTGCACCTTTAATTAGTTATCTGTAGACAGAAAGACTTTAACGAAGTACAATTAAGAATTTAACTAATTAAAATTTTAAGTGAAGTATTTGCAACTTTTAGCCACCTGTTTGACAGTCTGAAAAACAGTTGCAACATGTTGCAAATCTAATTATACTAATTACACTAAAAACTTAATGGTAGCTCTGCTCATGTTAAAAAAATTAAAAATGAAGTAGCAGTGTCATACATATATTTCTTTAATCCAGCCACAAGGATTAATGTTTATCAGTCTCTGTTAAAATTAATTCTCTGAAGTCTCCGGTCTGTTGCTTTGATTAGCTATTCTTATTGTATTGGATAATCCTGGCATCTCACCCCTATCTGGGAAGGCTTATGTCATGACCCGTTTGAACTTGTCTTAATCTCCCTATCTCTGCTCCCTTCTTTTCTGACATCACATCTGTTCATCTTTTAGTAGAATCTG
Organism: Etroplus canarensis; assembly: GCA_015106775.1. Lineage (NCBI taxonomy): Eukaryota > Metazoa > Chordata > Actinopteri > Cichliformes > Cichlidae > Etroplus > Etroplus canarensis. The sequence goes on from VUQH01067755.1 coordinate 12,733, forward strand.
CAACTATCCTATTCTACATGCATACAGCTGGCTATTGCCTGCTGTAAGACGAGTCTCTCTGCAGACAGGTGGGCTGTGGTACTCCCCAAAAGAACATTCCAGTTAAACCTGTTTAGGTAGCCAAGTTATCTCCACTGTATCCACTTGTGACATGATTCTGTTTGGACATTTAAGCTGCAGTTATACATATTTTATATCAACTATGGATCCGATTATTATGGTGAATGATGTAATGTTTCACTTTCAGTGACAAACCCACAGAGAATTAGGAATTACTATCTGAAACTATCATTTGCTATACAGTGTTAAAAATACTTTCATCTTGCAGTCGTCTAATAATGATACAGTTTTGTGTTAATTTGTTAATTAAAATGGCCATACTTCACTATTTTGTTTTACTGTACAATCACCGTCAGCCATTTTCAGTAAAAAAAAAAAAAAAAAAAAAAAAAAAAAAAAAAAATTCATGAAGTGGAATGTGAAACACTTTGTAAAGATAGTCCGGAATGAATGGGGCCCTATGGAGCTATAATCCCAAAAATGTAAATTTCATAAACACTTTTCAAATTTCTTAATCTTGCTTTTAATAGAGGAGATTAAGGCAACAAAAATGTAACTATAATTCTAATAGCTAGTTATCACTTGGAAATGGGTGTCATTAGGGGAGGGTATTCTGTCGTAAATCCTTCGTAAACCAGCCATCATACAGTAGTAGAATGCTTGCAATTTTTGGGCAATATCAGCTTCCCTCTAAGGAAAACTTAAGGACATAAGCACTATTTTATTTTAAGATGAATGTATTATTTAAACCATAATCAGAATAGGTAAAATAAAATGTGAGCTTTTTCTTTTGTGTAGTAGCGGGATCACGTGAGCTGTTTGGCTGCATTTTCTCCGATTCATTGAGGATTATCTTGTGTGTACCCTCTGCTGCGCTCGCTGCTGAATCGCACCCAGTTTTTTTTTAAAAAGTAATTTTTAATTTATTTTTTAATGTTTGGTTAAGTGGAGTAACTCTCATTGATCACCTCTGTTTATAGATACTTCACTCTTTATTCCATTAGCTACACAATTGACTGCAACATGGCAACTTCGTCTACTTAAAGAAGGAGAGAGGTTAGAAAAAACCTGATATAACATTTCTGCATCTCTCTGGGTGTCAATCTGTCCCTGTTTTTGCATGCTGGCTTCTCCCTGATGGTTAAATTTGTCACTGCGGAGTACCTGGTGGTCTAATGTTTAATGTGAACCACATTACTAAAATATCTACTGTTTGAGTGCTGGCAGAGGAATGAATGTTTCATGCCATACCCCTCATTCTGCTTTCTGCAGACTATTAAATCATACAAAACACTCAAGATTTTGAATAAAGGTGCTTTATATTCTTACTATACTGACCCTTCAGTCAAACTGAAAAGCTCTTTCAGTGGGGAGACTGCAGCTGTATGTGCCTGATACAATCCCATTTTAATGTGGATGACATAATTAGTCAGTTTGACATATGGGCTGTCAGGGCACTGATAGTGGAACTGTCCATGTGAATTTTGCACTCTTTTCATGGTCCTTTTATTGGCAGAAATTTAATCAGTCTAATCAGCAAAAATTGAGTTGGCACAGTCCATGTAGACGAAGCATTTCCTGCATAACTAGGGATGTTAAAGAGACATTACAGTGTAGAGAATATGCATCTGATAGTTAAAGCTGCCATATTGCAAGTCACCTCTGGGGAGTATTGTTAACAAACAGCAACTGCAGCAGTTTCTTTATTGTCATTCTCAACTTCATCTTCAACCTCCCTCTCATCTTGCTGGCCTCTTCTCCTCCACAAAAAAAATGTTGCTATATCTACTGCTCCAAATAACCTCGTTTGAGGCTCAAAAGCACTGCAGAGAGCACCATGTTGACCGAGCCACTTTTACAACAGTGAGTGAAATAACTGGACGATAGATTCTATCCTGGTTTCACTCATAGCCTTGGATTAGTCTCCAAAGAGGCAAAAATGATCCCATATGTCTGGAATTGGTCTTATGGAGAGGAAATCAGCTTTACCAGCTGGATCGTGGATCAGAATGTATGCGATAATCTTCTTGAAAAAAGAGAGGCTTGTTGCCATGGGAAGGGAATTCAGGTTTTCTCTACAATGTAATAATAAAATTGAATTTATATGTCATGACAATCTGATCTTGGAAAAAGAGAAAAAGACGTGGGAGGAGACACTGGAAGACGGCATTACTCCTGACACATAGCCCAATTTGAGCAACACCTACTTCAATCATCTCTTCATCCTCTCGAACAATAAGCTTTGAAGGTGACAACCTGGAAGCGGGAAAACAATCCTCAGTGCTTAGACACAATAGGTGTAGAAAGGTCTACTTTTGGCTGGCAGTACACTGACTGTGGGTGAACAGGATGTCTCTGCAGAAGCAACCGCCTGTCTGTCCTTCACCCGGCAGGGAGTTACTGTGACGTCAAAGACGGGAACTTTTGCTGCTCTGTAACTCTTTGGAAAGAACTTTTTTCTAGATAAGAAATCAGAGTACATCTTTCAGAGCCCACAGGTGCATGTTTTATTAGATTCAGCCTCATATTTCATTTGTGCTTCGAGGAATAGCAATATCTGTCTTTACAGTTTAAAGAAATGTAAAATGGGGATTTAAGAATTCCAGCTGTAAACAAGCTGAATTAAAGTAGCTCTTTGGTGTTCATTTTTTCTTGAAGATTTCCTTTCGGGCTTTTTCGCCTTTATTAGATAGGGCAGTGCAGATAGGAACATAGTAGGAGGGTGAGCGTGATAAATACAGGAATTAGTCTGAGACGGACACAAACCTAGGCCCCTGCAGGTGAGCCACAGTTGTACCCTGGTGTTTGTTTCTGCGGTGACAAAAACTGCAGTTCCAGATTTGGCCACACGAGGCTCGAGCCAATCTCCATGAACTGGTAAGTACCTTTGGCTGCTCCCTTGTACTTCCCCAAGGGGTTGCCACAGCAGCTGAAACCACACAGGTAATTTGGCACAGATTTTACACCGGATGCCCTACCTCATGGTACCCTCCCATGGGAGGAGTGACATGTGTCCCCATGTGGAAATGAAGACACCACGAGCCAGTCTTTACAAACTCCATGGTTTGGGTCTCTATAGATAGTTTCTCAGTGTGGATTTGTTTTGTATCTTGCTGAAATTTTATTTTGGGTCAAATTTAGGGGAACAGCCACTTTGACTTTGTCAAAACAGGCTGCTTTAGCTGTTTGTGGCCTGCTTTGATTTACCTCCTAATTCCACCACTACCTGCAAACCATGCTTGCCTACCTTGGCTGAAAACTCAGCACTGCATCCTGTAATCTTAAAGTGGTAACTTCTAGCTCCAAAAAACAAAAAATGGTAACTTTATGGCTGCAAAATATGAATTCAACAAATCAGTTGGTGATGTCACCCGTATCCAACCTAAGTGTAAAAGCTATGTTGAAGTAATTACATTTCCAGGTGGGGAATTTTAACTGTGGCTGTCATATTTTCTTTGTGTTTACCAGAAATTTTGCACGGACATAAAATCAAAATGGAAAATTCTGAAGAAAACTCATCATTAAGACATTGTTTTATTCTTTAAAGCAATTTATTCAGTTACTTATTAAACAGTCACCAACCTGAACTTCTTTGTCGCTCCTTGGTTGTTTCCTAATAAATAATTTTGTGTCCCTTTCTGTGTTATTTTATTTTTAAAAATGAAAAATTCCAACTTCATTAAACTTATGCTGTTATCAAATAGGCTGTCTTTTCACACGCAAATCACACTTTTAGAGGTTTCTTATACATTTTATTGAATTTAGTAAACATAACTTTAAACAGTACTGGTAATATTGTAATGGCAGCAGACTGAGGTTAGAGGACACTAATAGACTCAGCAAACTGATCTGCAAGGCCAGTAATGTTTCAGGTGTGGAAGTTGGCTCTGATGGAGGTGTCAGTTTAGTGTGCATGCACCAACCTGCGTGCAGCCTGTCACAGATGCTCTTTCTCTAGTCTTTTAAGTTTAGCTTGCTTTTTTAGATTTCTAAGTCTATCTTTGTTTAACCGATTACGTTGCTTATTACAAACATCTAGACATTCACATTGACAATAAACTGAACTTCATTAAACGCACAAAAATGAGATGACTCAGGTCCTTCAATATCTGCCGGAGGATGCTCAGGATGTTTTATGAGTCTGTGTTAACCAGTGCCATCCTCTATGCTGTCTCATGTGTTGAGGCAGCAGACTGAGAGCGGTGGACACCAACAGACTCGACAAACTGATGCGCAAGTCCAGTAACGTCGTGGGTGTGGAGCTGGACTCTCCGACAGTAGTGCCAGAATGTCCAAGTTAACGACCATATTGGACAATCCTTCACACCCTCTTCATGATGTGCTGGACAGGCACACGAGCATGTTCAGCAGAAGACTCATTCCACCACAGTGCAGCACAGAACCCCACAGGAAGTCGATCTACATGTGGCCATCAGACTCTACAGCTCCTCCCTTTAATACTTGACTGTTTTTCTTTGGCCATATCTAATGGACATATTGCACTTTCTACACCTCTTATTTCATTTCATATTTACTATATAGACTATTACTATTTACTATTTTGGCAATTGCACTTTTTACAAATTGGTTGATACAGTCTGTACAGTTTAATTTCTGTCTGTTCATATCCATATATATTTATTTATTTATACATTATGAAGCATCTGTAATGCAAGCAATTTCCCCCCTGGGATTAATAAAGGATTCTGATTTTAATTCCAAAAATATCAGTCTTTATTCTAATGCAAATATTCCAATTATTAATAAAACAGTCATGTAACCTGGTGCAAAGTATTTCTATAATTTTTTTTCAAGTTTTTGACTGGATGTTTTCAGCTCATAGGAATTTTAGGAATTATCAAAAAAAGGGAGGGCAGCTTCCATTTAAGATAAGTCAAGAAACAACATTTTCTGTTTTTATGCCAGTGCTATTTTCAGATGACATGTCTGATACTGGATATTTCTGTAAAATTCTAGAAAATTATCACTGATATCATTTTAACTTGTTCATTCATGTATGGCTCATAAGACTGACATTGTGTTTTAGCTTATGTAAAGAACACAGAAATGTAAACATTACATGCAAGTCTGTGACAGGAAGACAATGTTTGTCTCATAAACTGCAGTATCGCTGTGTGGACAGGATAAGAAAACTGGCCTGTTTCAGCAAAAACATGTATCCTGAAGAATGTAGCCAGGTGACAGAAAATTGATAGTTTGACAATGAATTTGTTGATGGAGACACAATGTGTTTATTTGTGTGGAAACAAAGGACCCCTATGTTTCTAATTAGCTGGTACCAATACAGCATCAGTGATCATTATTTGCGGTTACTTTTTATTTCTGCATTCTCAACACCAACAAAATAATTAGAAAAATAAACACAGGAAAACACAATTTCCTGCAACAGACAGAGGAGAATGCTAATATTACTTTAAATGTATCATAATGCAGCTCTGAATGTAGAGTGAGCACCTCAAAAAAAGCCCAATTTCCTGGAACGCATTCTTGGCTGAAGGCATGACTTTGTGCATGCTATTAGACCACTGCAATTGTCCCAGCTAGTTATGGTAAAAATGAGTTGTGCTGTTGAGGCAATCACTAATGGACCAATGTATTACTTCTGTAATTAGCTTCGACACAGAACGTGTCAGCCAAATTATGATTGAATGCATGACAAAGACCACACACTGACAGATGCATGCCAGTAAATTAGGGACAGACATTTTATCTTGGTCAGAGTTAAACAGTTTTGGGCATCTTGGTGGGTTTGTCTGACAGTTTGGTCCGGACTGAAATACTGGATAGCTGCCATGAGTTGGCTTTTAGTGAAACATCTTGACAACTGATTGATTTATTGCCATAAATTGCCATGAAAATCTCTACAAATGAATATAGTGTTTTTTCTCTTTGCATTACAGTCTTGGCTCTGGAGAATCTTTGCCAGCTGATTGTGCTGACAGTTCTGCTGCTAGGAATGAGGCCTGTAATCCCAGAGGAGCTATAGAAATGATGGGGTTTAAGAGCTGGAGCTGGTACAGCAGTCATCGTGATGGTGATGCTGATTAAGACCAGAGGGAACACAGTGAGTCTAGTCTGATGTGCTTCATGGAGTGTGGCAGTGAGACATTGCCACATTTACATTTCCTGGTCACACCACAGTGTGACCATGCCTTGCTTCAGTACTTTTGGGCAGGTGGGGGCATTAATCTGAGTGGTCAGACGAAATGTGGAGGCAGTGCACCAGTTGTGGTTAAGAGTGGTGTAATCCTGGACGTGTTGCTGCAAGAAAATGTTTCTGTGGCCCGAACTGTGAACTGTTGAGCTGTTGGAGTGCATCCAACATTACTTGCTGAGGGAATACCTCATTGCTGTTGCTGTTTTAGTCCAGTTTGAATAAACGCACTGTTTAGATTCCTTCAACAGCTGACACAGAGATCATCCAAATGACTGTATCTATGGTGCATGGCTGCAGACCACTCTATGCACTGCTCTCTGGGCAAGCAGCTGAACACTTTCTCCAACAGTTGTTTCAGCTTCACTGCCATGGCAAAAGATGCATAGGGTCTCTTTGATCCTGCACCACAGATTTTAGATTTCAGATTTGAGCTCCTTGTTGTATTTTGTGTGTATCATGTCCAGTGCATTTATTTATGACCAACCACAATGCCATTGTGATCATCCTCAGTTTGGGTCTTACACTACAGGATTTATCCTTTCTAGGTGCTAATAATAGAAATTATTCCCTGCTTATATCTAAATAGATCTCTTTTTGCATGGAGAAACTTAAGATATTTTAAATGTGTCATTTGTAAGAATGTTAACTTGAAAATTCTTAAATTGAATCAAAATTAAGAAACATTACAACATAATGTGAGAAACAGGGTGAAATCTGTTGATAATGTTATGCATGATTTTGCAAAATATCTACTGAAGTTAGCACACTGACCAGCCAGTGCTGCCTGTACCCTAGTCTAATACCATTTTGTACCTGAAGATGGGGTAGCGAGTTATTCTAACATACAGTTTGCCCTCAGTCATGCAAGGAAAGAAGCAGAAATGCTGCCCAGAAAATCTGTTTTTCTTTTACAGTCTTTAATCCCAACCTCTTTTCAAGCATGGTGAAGCAGTCTTTAAATGAAGCAAGGGACAACTGGAGTGCTGGATGACTGAGAGGCAAGCTGGATGGGCCATGTTTTTAGTCTTAGCACGGGGCACAACCATCACGCAAATTACTTGCACTTCCTCAAACATTTGTTATGATGTACCCTCACCTGAAGACTGGCCTCAGGAGATGGTGATAAATGGAGGCCTGGTTCCAGCAGCAAGTTAAGAGTGTGCAGCTTATTTAGTGGATCATTATGCAGGTTAGTGGTTGGATAATGTGTATACTGTAATTGTGCCTGGTGCTGTGTTCTACAATGATTTAAGTACCCATATACACATATAGGTACATATAAGGTTACATCATGATGGGACTGGCCTTACTATCCCAGGGCTACAGAAGTACTGTGACCCCTTCCACAGTACCATTTTCTACAAATGAGATTGTCCTATACACATGAATATCAGGCAGGGTGGAGTGGGTGGAGACAAGTGTCAGAGATAGTTTGTGGCAGAAGGATGGCAGCGAGAGTGAAAGGGAAAGTTTACAAGATGGAAGTGACAGAACTGAAGATGCTGGGAGTGACCAGAATGGACAGAATTAGAAATGAGTACATCAGAGGGACAGTGCAGGTTTAGAAGTTTGGAGACAAAGTCAGAGAGGCAAGGCTGAGATGCTTTGGACATGTGTGGAAGAGGGATAGTGGATATAATGGGCAAAGGATGCTGAAGATGGACCTACCATGCGGCAAGAAAAGAGGAAGACCACAGAGGATGTTCATGGATGTAGTGAAGGAGGACTTTCAGGGGGCTGGAGTGACAGAAGAGGATGCAAGGGACATTGTAAGATGGAGGCAGATGATGTACAGTGGTGACCCTTAATGGGAAAAGTCAAAAGAAAAAGAAGACACATGAATATCAGCAACATATCTTTAGGTTTTAAATACACTATTATTTAGTGAGATCACGTCTGCAATAGTCCATATGATAGAGTGTAAAGCTGAAAGCAGTTTAACGTTTCATGTAATTGATGTTACTGCGTACCTGACCTTGAATCATTTATTCAACAGAATCTCATCTCCCTCCATTAATATGGATAATCAAAGCAATGTATGAAAACAGAGTGCATGTTCTCTTCATGAACACAGAGCACCCCGGTGACATTTTGCTGGCACCCTTAGATGAGGAGTGATGGCAACAATCCTCAGAGAGAGACAGTGTGCCCTACTGAGTTGTACGAAGATGATCTAAGGGAGGATTCTCTTGTGAACCAGCATGTAGCGCAGTGATACCCTACATAACTGCACCCCTCACCTTTTCTGTCATTTTACAGGACAGGCTTACCTGCAAGGCTCTGTCTAACAGTGAAAGCCTCACACAATCCTATTTGAAGTCTGCTCTGTGGATTCAACTACTTTTTAAATTCAAATCACTCACACCACAGTGTCAGGACAAGAGGAAGGTGGGAGGGGAAGGTGGACTTAATATAAAACCCAAATCCCATTAGAGATGGACCGCAGGAAAATGAGGGGTTGGCACTGTGTCGCCTTACCTCACGATGTGACGAGAGAACTCTTTGATGGGGGTCAGAGATGATGTCCCATATTGCACACTTTTTACTTTTTTTGTTTTCACATTTCTACCCATCAAACTGGAAATAGCCAGAAGTGAAATGTATCATTACAGGATCTGTGTCCGCAGAGGAGCAAGGCTAGAAGGAGTAGGTGACTTATCTGCCACAGACGTAGGTCTTTGGGGTAATAAGGCATGCATGAGAAGCTGTTTCCCTCCTCTGAATGGGGTATCCATGTCGCTTGGTCCCTGTGTAGCCTGCAGACTCTCTGAAGTGGTCGACTTAGCATGGCCTTCTTGTATAATTAGTCTCCTGAACCATGTAGGATGTGTTTCTCGATGGCTTACCTCCTCTACTTTCATTTATACCTGTTCGTCTCTCGCTCTCTTTCTCTCCCAACGACTCACCCCTTTTCTTTTTCTGTCAAGGCCACACACACACATACATACAAAAAGAGCTAGTCATCTTCAAAGCACAACTTCCTAGATCTGTAGTGCTGGTGTTCATTCCTTTGTTGTTTTTGACCAAACTCTAGTATAGGAGATATTTCAGTGCTGAATAAATCTATTCTTTTAATCATTCGAAAGCACTTACTGTGTTTTTGTCTTTCCTCTGGGTGGTTGCTGTTCCTCAGTGCAGGTTATACCCTATATTATTGCAATGTAACAGATTCCTAAAATTATATTTTAGTATTTTAGTGATTTGTAATGATCTCCCCATCGTTCCTTTGAAGAGAAACAGTATAGACATCTGGATAAAAATGCTACAGTTACTGCTGGTATGGAACAAAGGATAGACAGACGTACAAAGAAGACATTTACATTGAATCATAGCTGTGGAATTAAAATATTAATAGCTAAATAACATTAGCAGTCTAGATGGGAGTAGGAATTTAATGAAAAAGCCATCAAACAGTTGCTCCATCAACAAATATCTGCATATAAATATGAAGATTCTATAGACATTGTAATGCACTCACATTTATATAACACTTTTATAGTTTTACTGACCACTCAAAGCACTTTAGTCTACCTGCCACATTTAACTATACAGCCATACAATGCTTTATTCTCTACAGTTTATCTATCACTTTTAGAGTCACAAATTGACCTGACATGCATGACTTTGGACTGTGGGAGGAAGCCAGAGTACCTGGAGAGAAGCCATGTAGGCATAGGGAGGACACGCAAACTCCAGACAGACAAGGCCCCAGTTGGGGTCCAAACCAGGAACCTTCTTGCTGTGAGATGGTGGTACTAACCACTACACCATCGTGCTGCACAACACGACAAGATACAACAGTTTTTGTACTGAAAGCTTTCTCAACTGTGCATGTTTTGGTAGAAATATCTAAACTACTGGCTATTATCTGATGACAACTTAGATTTTTGTTAACTTGTTAAAAACTTTGTCTGAATTTGTATACAAGACCAGCAAAAAGAACAACAAGCCCTGGCATGGCTACATTGGAAACCCTGAACAATTTTTCAAAGTTTTAGTCTCGACAAAAACATTGGACCAAACTAACAACAAACTCACATCCATAGATGCATGAAATATATATGTTGTCCATATATACTTATGTTGGCTGCATCTTGTATGTGTATAAAAGATCAAAAACGCCTATTTTGGTCTCTCTTCAACATCACACCAAAAGGAAAAAAGTATTCACTGGATTGAATATGTCTATATTTTCACATTTATCTTCACTTGCAAATAGCTTTTCAATCATGGTGAACAAAGGTTTCTTATTAAGTATCTTGGGAGTCATAGATTACTTCTTTTCTTAGGTTTTACAAAGTTTGCCCTCTTCATTAAGTAATATGCACATTTTAAATCGAATTGCTCATACATGATATATATCATATATCATATCATATAATTGTCCTTATTATCTCTTAAGTCTTCTCTTAAGACTTGTGTGTATCTAACTGCACCATAAAACTGTTACACAATATTACAATATTACAGTGTATCTCTACAGGTCTGCTATATACCAAACCATCCATCAGTGTATTTTCTTAACCACTTATCCAACTTATGTTGTGTGATGGCTGGAGCCCATCCCAGCAGACATTTGACAAGAGGCAGAGTAGACCTTGATAACCCAAAACCTTATTGCTGTGAGATGGCCATGCCAGCCCTATATACTGATCCCTAACCCCAAAACAAATTCTTCCAAGTTGCAGCTATACTGATCAGTAAGAAGGGCAAGAGTTCACTATAGTCTGGCAATTAATCAAATACAATGTTTTACAATGTCTGGTTGACCTGAAATGACATCCAGTTCTAACAATCACCTGTGAGCTACAGCGAGAAATAAAATTTATAGCAAAAAAAGAAACGCGCAACAATGAGGTCATTTGGTTCAAATACCCTGACTGGCAGGGGTAAACCACTGTGTAGGAAGTCAGTGAGTCACTCTGACCTTTAGAAAAATACTACCAATTCTGGTAAGACCTGGCAAGACCCTTGAACCCCCATCTTTGCCAGTGGAGCAACCATAGGAGATATATTTTGACTTTGCAACTCACACATGTGGGTGTATATTTGAATATACAAGAGTTATGCACAGAAAAATAATTTGTGCACTAAATCGAGCTACCCTGAATTTATAAACCTTAATAATTATTTGTCTTAGGCAAGTGTACTGTAGCTTAGTGTACTGTAACACTGATTGGCCATTGTAGATTAGCTAAAGAGTAACACTCCCTGGGTCACATTTCCTCCACGCCTCAGTACGACTGAGATTGTTCCTAAGATGAGAGAAAATGAAGAAATAAATGACTGAGACATGGGAGGGAAAGAGGGCAGCCTAGCTTCGCTTGCCTGCCTTGTTAAAGGAAAGAATAATTACTGGAGCATTAAACAGTAATGTATCAAATGATCATGTCAGTTTTGACCGCGCATGGGGAATGATTAACAAGCTAGTAGAGTTGTCTTGCAGTCTGAAACGGGCACTGGGTATAAAAGGGCTTACATTTTTTTTGTGGGCTACATGTAGTTTTTTTCTTTAGTCTAAAAGAGAAAAAAACTGACAGCTTCTCTCCTCTGTCAATGAAATGAGGCTTCACTGCTGAGCTTTAATATTCAGACACACACAGATACTGTAGTTCCTAGGCAGCTGTCCCTGTGACATACAGTATCATACATTAGGTCACATTAAAGACCACAGCACAGGTACTGTAGATAATGTATCTTTTCTCTTTGGGCTACAAAAGGTTCCTAATGATGCAGTGGATGCACGCAGAATATGAAGAATTTAATGTTTACTTTAAGCCCTGAGTTTATCCTGAATGTTTTGTATCCCCTTTATAGTTACACTAACTCAATAACTGCAGATTTTCAAACCTCCTCTGGCGTTAGCATTGGCACAACAACTGGGAGCTTCGTGGCATGGGTTTCCATGGCTGAGCAGCTGTATGCAAGGCTAACATCACCAAGAACAATGCCAAGCGTTGGATGGAGTGGTAAACATACTGCCACAATTCTAGCTCTCAGCTATGTGGGAACAGCTTACTGAAGGCCCGTTTCAGCTTCATCATGACTGTATCCCAGAGCACAAAGCAAGGTCCATAAAGGCATGAATGGATGAGTTAAGTATGGAAAAAATTGACTAGCCCACACAAAGCCCTGACCTCAACCCTTAGAATGGAGATTGTGCATCAGGTTCTCTTGTCCAACATCAGTGTCTGACCTCACAAATGCTCTTCTGGAAGAATGAGCAAAAATTCCCACAGAAACACTCTAAAATCTTGTAGAAAGCCTTTCCTGAAAATGAGGTACTATATAAAAATGGCTGCAATTCCTAAACAGTTAATACAATACTTGTTGAACCCCTTGAATTAAAGCCGACAGTCTGCACTTCAATCACATTTTGACTGTTTGATTAACATCCACTGTGGCGAGATTAAAAAAAATGTCATTGTCCAAAATTTATGACCCTAACTGTACATGTTAGAATAACCTGGGTGTTTTTTTAGAATGAATTACAAAAACAACAAAAACATCATCATCATCATCATCATCATCACAAACAGTGTATTTGAACTCATTTGTCTTTCAGTCACTGCTCTAAAATAATAACTATAGCAGCTGCATCTTGAAACCTCACAAGTTAGAGTGGAGGTAGAGGTGTCAAAAAATCACCTGCCCCACAAGTATGCATGCATGGTTTTTAATTAAGTGGCAATTAAGACTACTTGACTAAAACAACTGCACATTTTAGCCAAAGTACTAAAACTATATTAATATCAGGGGCCAAAATTATGACTTAATAAAAAGGCACGTCTTGCCCCCTCAGTGAAGGGTAAAATAGTGCTAAAAGGGAAACAGTATTGCAGTACATTTACCATCTACTGACATCAACATTGCCATCAAAAGGTAACATTACATGCTGAGTTCAAAACTTGTTTCTACTCCAGAGACCATAAAAATCCAGACCATTAAATTAGTGAAACTGGAGCCATATGCTGTTGAAAACTCAAAAGATGAATGTGGCCACACTGACATCATCATCATTGGTTTCTGGACTCTGTGAAGTGACTGTTATGAAGGGATACATCAGCTGTGGAGACCAAAATATCTTTTTCTACCAGACTGTAAACATGTTTATTTCATTGCTGAACTTGGGTATTGTTTTGGGAAGTAGCCTCAACTGGCCACTTGAGGAAATGAAAAATGAAAAACAATCATGGAGTGTCTTTTGCATTCAGTGGAGCCTGTTAGAAAACACTCTCGGATTCCTCTCATTATTTGATTTTTAGTTTGGGAATAATGGGTAAAAGAACTGAGTTTTAGTTGTGGTGAAAGCCACCATGGCTGAACCAAGTAAACAAGAATACCTACAGGAAGTCAAATCCATCATTAAAAGACACCTGAAAACATAGATGAACTAACAAACAGTCACCACATTGTGAAGTGCAGAAGCATATCATGGAAAATAAAGACAAAAAGCGCTAGTGCAGACCAATAATTGAGATCAGTTGTGAAGAATGTCTTTGTTAATACATAATGGATACACAGAGTTTGATCCATGCATAATGCTGAGACGAATATGGTCAGAATCAAACCATGGAACTGCATATCTGACATTTATGTTGTTCTTTTCAGCTAATCAATCTTCACTCACTGTAATCATAATCATAACTCCACCGCAGCCCAGATGACAAACCATTCAGTCATAGAACATATTGCATTTATAACGGGAGTTCCCGCAAGTGGTAAATGTTCCCTCAGCTGGACTTATATAATGTATTTAAAGCACGGAATCCTATCTTACTTCTTTAATTAATTCCATAAATCATTATTAATAACCTTTAAAGCCCCCCATCTGCATGGTTATAATCACCATAGTCAATCTTTGGTGTCAGGTTTGATTGCCAATCCATGTCCTTCTCTAATTGACCTTGTCCAGTGAGGGAAGAGCACACAATATTGCTTTTTCCCACTGGTGCCCCACTCATTTCTACTCCAAATGAAGACTGCTCCCAGTTTGTTCAGCAGATTGATTTCCATCACTTTATCCTTTAAATAGCTGACACAACGGTTACTTCAATCTAAAGTTATTCAATGCACAAAACCTTTAGCAGCATCCAACAAAAGTTGACGTAAAAATAATCATTTTGGCATTTACAACAAAAAATGTTGTAAATGTAAAAGTTTTGAATTAATATTGTTTGACTGATATCTCTCCGTGAGCCGTGTGTGATAAATATTAAGTGCATATACCAAATTATGTTCAAAGACAAAGTTGCAGCTACACCGCAGGCATACTCAGCATCCTTTTGGAATACAGAAAAAAGTCGGAAAAATCTCTCAGACAGTTTCATCATGCTTCATAAAATCCTAACTGCAGCCCCGACAAAGACTATTGAACCAGCAGAGAAAGAAATCTTCCTGAGTTTAATAGTCAGGTGAAATGTCTTTATCTGTCAATGATGTGCATGGTTGCACTGTGTGTCCTTAAACATGATCATTAATGTAGGATTTACAAATTAATGAAGCTTCAGTGTTCCCAAAAGTGCAGTTTCATTTGAGATTTTTGTTTTTAAATCAGTTGCTCAGAGTGACAGGTACACTAAATGGTATAAGCTGACATTTCAATTTATTTTTTAGTTTCTTCAACATAGCAACAGAGGTCTAAATCATGCTTTATTTGCATATATGGAGTCTGTTTCTGACAGTTTGTTCAGAAACATACACATGGGTAGCCCACTAGAGGTCCACTTGTGGTACTCCCGTATTTCCATTATGGTGATGTATAAGGTGTCTATCAATCTATCTCTTCTTGCTTCTCCTTCTATAAAGGAGCAGATACTACTCATGCAGTTGGGTTGATGCCCTTTTATGGCCCTGTCCAACTCTTCTCGTGTAACAGCCCATCTCCTGGTATCTCCTCCACACTCTTGAGACTGTGCTGGAAGACACCATACTTTCTTGCGTCGGTGTGTATGGAAGAGACATCCTGGAGGAACTGGACTACCTGTGCAACCTGAATGGGCTGCAGGTACCATCTCATGCTACAAGTAGTGACAAGGACACCAGCAAAAAGGAAAACTAGAGGTAAATCAGTCAGCAGGGATAAGGAGAGACCAATGGTCTGTGGCTATCACCTGCAAAAACATTCCCTTTCACAGTGTTTTATGCTTCCTAACTGAACAGTTTTATGTTTAACTGATATTAACTGACTAGTTAACATTTTCAGATGATGAATCAAGTCCGTCTAAAAACGTTCAATAAAACAAGACCAATTTCAGTGTTCAGTGCTCTCTTCACTAAAGAGTGCAGACGTGGGAATTACTGTACTGTACTGAACTGAAGTATAGTTTTTAGGTATCTGTACTTAACTTGAGTAGTTATTGATAATTTCTTACCTTTACTCCCTACATTTCAACACAATTATCTTTGCTTTCTACTGCTTACTTTTTTTGGGTTCAACAAATTTAAGGGGAGTTACTGATTAGTTCACATCACTGCTTGTCCTCCTGTCATCAACCCAATTTGAACCACAATGAAGGGAAAAATAACACAAAAGACAATCTTATTGGTGTGGCCATCATTGGTGCTGATCACACGTGACCGACATAAAAGAGATAGAGCTGAAAGAAGCAAAAAATGTCACTTATGAACTATGCTCATTTTTATGTTTACGTTTGGAGGCACAGTGGCCCATCTACAATGCAGGCAACAGCAAATAGGGTTTTATTTGCTTTGTTTTTTCTCTGCTTGTGTTCATAAAAGTTGTTCAAACTGAGTCTATTCATTAGAAAAACTAACAGAAGTTGAACTAAAGCTTCTATTCCCGTGTATTAATCTTGTTTTTATATCATATTAATATGACATGTGGTTCAGTTAGCTTTGCACAAAAATAGCTAGTAGAAATGTCCTTCAGAGAGCTACTTTTTACTTTTATACTTTGAAAATATTTCAGAGCCAGCGCTGTTTCACTTCTACTTAAGTAAAGAAGTTGAATCAGTACTTCAGTTTCTACCAGAGTCTTTTTAACAAATGCATCTGTACTTTTAGTTGAGTGAGGAATGTCTGCATTTTTGCCAGGTGAATAATGAAACCAATTATTATGTGCAAGTTAAAATGTGAAAGTGATGTGGCGCATTGTGCTGCCGGACAGATCAGGTTGTGGCACAGTGGGTTGTGAGCCACTGCTTTTTTGCCCCACTTGTTAATTGTATAGTCTGAAACATAGCTTTGAATAAAATGTGCACATATGTTAAGCCCATTTCTTTTCCCCAAGGCCATTTCTATCAGCTACCAATGGTCTTGCATAGATGTGCACACAGTGTCCTTTGGCACTGGGGTTGTGATGCACTGGGTTTATGGCAAAATTAACATGTTTCACACCCAATTTGGCATTGCATTTGAACACACTGGGCTAAGTGTCATTTTTAATGTGCAGAGGTAATTTTGTGATGGGGCATATTGTAACCCAAACTATGATATTTTCCTAAACCTAGCCAGTGAGTGAAAAGGACATGAATCAGTGAGTGAAAACAAAGCATGAAACAAAATGCTCCAAAACAGAAATAAACCTGTGGTTTCCTGGCAGACACCAGCATGCCACCAATCCTCCACCCTCCTGGTGGGGACCTTGTCACTCCTTAAAGGAGAACAGTAATCTCCTGGCATCCAGTATTGCTGGGCATGGTGTATCAAGGCACAGATGACACAGGACACCTTGTGTGTATCTCCACAACACCAGCAGCTTCTAACAGAATGACAGTGTTTGTGTTTCTGTGAAGAACATGCATTGGAAGTAAAGGAGCAGAAGATATGTAACATCGCGGCTGTTATCATGAAATCATACAGTCTTCTAATATATTGAGAGCTTTGTCAGAGCTTTATGATGCTATTTTGTCAACATTGTCTCTTATGCTTTCAGGTGAAGGTTTAGCCCCAGGAGGCGACTCATCAGTCTGAACCCGAAGTCTCAGAGAAAACTGTTAGAAACTCTGGTGCTGCAGTAGAGGAGGCAATCGAAGAAACACTTCAGGTGAAAATCTAAGCAGTGTTTCATAACTTTAATTTATCTGGGAAACGTTCCATCTCAGTTTTTATTGTGCTTCAAGGTCAATCTCCCTGTTTCCAGCAGTCTACTCATTCAACTTCATCACAGTGATTGCACTCCTTTTTTTTTAACATAGAAGTAATCCACATTTTGTTGAGACAAGCTTACTTATGAACTGTTATAAGACTGAGGCTGTATGTGTCAAATAAAAAAGAGCTTTCAGCAATTTCTGCAGGCTCCAAGACATTTAGATTCAGCGACAAGTCAAGAGGCTCTAATGAATATCTAAACTGTACCCCTGTTGTATTCTTTTGCTGGAACTGACTATGTACGTATGTTTTCAGGTGGTAGAAACGCGTCATTTAATTTATATATACAGCGATCAAGCAGCAGTGAACTATAGTGAAAAAAATGGTACCCATATTTTCTCTCAAAACAGAAGTTAAAACCCTGGCTCCGCTTTGTGCCCTTTGTAATTCCTTGTCTTTTCAAAGACTATGCTGGAGAAAACAAGTTTTCAAAACTGACCTAATAACACACATACACATGCACACACAGACACATACTCTCATCGCTAGCATGATTTATTTTAAGACTCAGAGTCTAAGAATGCCATTTAGTAAAGATGGCAGTAGGTAATAAATCCTCATCAAGTCTGGTACATCCTGTTAGCTTCTTCCCTCCTAGTGACAGCTTTTTAATAAGCTGTGTGTGGTCCTGTATGTGTACTTGACATTTACTAGCTGACGTTACCCCTCCCTGTCCGTCAGCGCACATTATGCATATTCTGCTAGAACCCGAGCAAAGCATTACAATGTACTATAACCATGTCATTCATACTGTTCAAGGTCTAAGGGAATGGGGCAAGCCTGTTTGTTGCCATAATTGATTTCTTTTCATCCCTGCAAATGAGTTTCTTATTTCTTTGGAAGTTATTTATATGGAAATGGTGTGATGTTGTGACTACATTAGCGGAGTTATTCTCACCTCCCTCCAAAGTCAGTACCTCCTGGGGAAACTCCCTTTGTTGCCATTTGCTGTTTTGCTGATTCTGTCAGCAAAAATTAATTGGTGTCCATTTTAACTTCCCTCGAGCCTTAATTTCTATGAGCAGAGAGATACCCGGGCCCAATTACGTGGTGTAAATAACATTTGCTCTATAATTGCTTCAATAAAGATTTATCGCCTTCTCTTCATTGTCCTTATGTTAAGGCATTGCACGGCTAGCCAGGGGAGACTCAGACATGGCAAAGTTTTCTGGCAGAGTGGTAAAGACAGGCTATTGGCTGTGTCTGTGATTATTATCTAGCCATATCTTTCAAAGGTACTTTACATTGCTTGGAATTGAGCAATTTATTTGAGGAAAATTTTATAACAAGAAGAAAAAAGACAATCACAAGGAATCCCTTTTGTAAGCTTAAGTCATCGGGTTTAATAACCGGGTAAAATTCCATCAACTGGAGATCTATTCTGAAAATTGATCATAGACTATTGTACAATGACACTCCTGATTGACTCTTTGCTTTGTTGACCAACTCAGCTTTAGTTTGTGTTGGTATTCTTGTTAGGTTAGTTAGGTCCATAAGTTTTTGGACAATGACATAACTTTTGTAACTTTGTCTCTCTGCACCATCACAGAGTATCAAACAGTCAAGATGTGATTAAACTGCAGCCTTTTACTTTAAATTCAACGGGTTTAACAAAAGAATTTATTAACTGTTTAGGATTTAGAGCCCTTTTTTCTACATAGTGCCCCATTTTTAGAGGCTCCAGAGTAATTGGACAATTGATTAACAAGCAGTTTCATGGTCAGCTGAGGCCTGTTCCATCCTTATTCCACAGAAAAACTAGAAAAGCACTCAGAAAGTGCAGACCTCCACCAAGCACACGCAGACACTGTGACGTCACGCTTTCTTTTGTGCATGCAAGTCACTTCAGGGCCGGAGACTGTTCACCCTGGAGTCGGTCGCATTTAAAGTGTAACCCAATTTTTCCCAAAATGTAATCACCTCTTCCTTTTATGAAGCCAAATCCATCAAAAAAACATTCAGCCAAATCAGTTCATAAGTTTTTGAGTTATTTTGCACACAAACCAAAGCTGAAGAAAACATAACCTCCGCCATCTTGGTGAAGGTTATAAACACTGGAGCTGAAGTTAATTCCAATTATTGAAATTAGTATGTTTTCTCTGGGACCAGATATGAGGTCCAAAGAGATGGTGATGCAAGAAAATGAGGTCATTATTCAGTTAAAAGACCCCAAAAAACCCTATCAGAGAGATAATAAAGTTTTAAGGGTAAACAAATCAAGAATCTGTCACATTTTTACAAAGAAGGAATTGACTGGCCAGCTCAGCAACGCCAAATGCCTGGAAGACCGGGGACAACAACTAAAGTGGTTGGTTAAGAAAAAGTCTTCATAGCATCTACCAAGAAAACTGTCAAGGTGGTAGGCATATCATTGTCAAATTCTGCAATCAAGTAACATCTTCATGAATGTAAATACAGATGGTTTCCAACAAAGTGCAAACCATTGGTTAGACTCAAGAACTGGATGAACCGGATTAGCATCTAAAAGAGCCTGCCCAGTTCTGGAAAAAATATCCTTGGGATCCAGATAAAACTAAAATTGACTTGTATCAGATTCACTGGGAAGCGAAAAGTGTTAAGAGGGAGAGGAACAGCTCGTGATCAGAAGAATACCACATTAAGCAAGCTAGTAAACATGGTAGGGGCAATATAATAGCACGGGCATGTATGACTGCCAATGAAACCAGGTCACTAGTGTTTACTGATGATATGGCTGCAGATAGAAGTAGCAGGGTGAATTGTGAAGTGTACAGGGCTATTCTCTTTGCTCAGATTCAGCAAAATGCTACAAAATTGATCAAAAGGCACTTCACAGTACAAATGGATAATGACCCAAAGCATACTGCAAATGCAACCCAAGCGTTTCACATTGCAAAGAAATGGGATTCAATGACCAAGTCAGTCACCTGACATCAACCAAATAGAAAATGCTTTTTGGGGGTGGCAGTGGCTCAGTCAGTTGGGAGACTCAAGTGACACCAGAGGGTTGCTGAGGGCTGCCGGTTCAAGACCTTTCTGGAGGCCAACTCAAGACCCACCTATTCGGGACACAGTTCTGGACTCCTGGAGGAGGATTGGAGGCTGGAGAGGCACTGACTACACCTCCCCCCGAGCATTGCCGAGGTGCCCTTGAGCAAGGCACCGAACCCCCTACATTGCTCCCTCTGGCGCCTGTGATGGGCAGCCTTTATTCACCCATCTCTGTTGCACTGCATGTTCACTGGCCTCCTGCAAATATAGTGTGTTACAACTAAAAGAGTGTTTGTGCGAACTGAAATTGTAATTTCCCTATATAGGAATCATTAGAGCATGTCTTCTTCTTCTTCTTCTTTTTTAGTTACTTACAACATAACTAAGGGCAGAGAGATCTACAAACAATCAGCAACTGGAGGTGATTGCAATAAAGGCTTGGCAGAGCGTATCAAGGGAGGAAACTCAGGGTTTGGTGATGCCCATGGATTCTAGACATCAGGTAGTCATTGCCTCTAAAGGATTATCATCAAAATATTAAAAAATAATACTTATATTTAAAATTATGTTATGTCCCATTACTTTTGACCTTCTGAGAATGAGTGACTATGTTTAGAAATTGCTATAATTCCTAAACAGTTAATGCAGTTCTTTTGACGAATCCTTGAATTAAAGCTGAAAGTCTGTAATTCAATCACATTTGAATTATTTGATTAAAAATACACTGTGGTGGTGTACAGAGCAAAAAAATTATAAAAAGATGCCATTGTCACAAAACCTATGGACCCAAATGCACGTTAGAATAACAAAGATTTTGTTCAAAATAATCAATAATAATATACTATAGCTGTGCATTTTTAAATATCCAGTATTTATCCAGGTGAAATCGATTTCACCTGGATAAATACTGGATATTTAAAAATGCAATTCAAAAGGGCAACGAGGACTGTCGCTACAAAACATAAAACATAAAATACAGCTGACACAGTAAAAGTGACAGAATACATCATTAAAATGAAAAGCAATAGCAGCTTTGACAATGTTTAATAATGTGTCCTACAATCCCGATGAAAGCAGTGTTGCTTTTTTAGCTAGGTGGATTTAGAGAAATAATAGATGAGGCATTGAAGCTGTAGGTAGGTATCCCAGTGGTGAGGGAAGTGCCCTAGTAGCCTAAAGGTTCTCCTCTCTCATAGATTATTATTTTTGAGTGAAATTTGTAACAAATTATTAATGAAATGCAGAAGAACTTAACTGCTACCCACACCATTGCCCCATGATCTCCCTGGGCTTGAGAGATTTACTTCTGGTAGCTATGGTTTCTCCCACTATTGAAAGGCATGCAAGGTTAATACTGCCTATGGCACTCTAGAACTCTCTTCTGTGTGCACTAAGCCATCAAAACCTATTCTGTCCAATATACAGGTCAACTTCACAAGTGTTAGTAGAAGAACAGTAGCCAAAGCCCCCCCCTCCCAAAAAAGAAACTTTATCGGTATTTTTACTTTTTTTCACTAGCTGAAGAAAAATATTAAATTCTATGGGCAAGATGCATTTTTTTGTAAGGGAGCCCTCCCAATGGAAGTACAGAAAAGCGAGCTTGACATTTAAAAAAGCAAAGAACATATTGTTTTGAGCTGACTGGGGTCAGGTATTGGTGTCTCAGACGGATTCAGATTAAAAAAAAAAAAAAAAAAAAAAAAAAAAAAAAAAAATTAAAAAAAAAAAAAAAAAAACTCGCGCCG
>VUQH01067760.1:0-10383 GCA_015106775.1 Etroplus canarensis
TAAATGAACTTTTGTACTTTTATAGTAGTAAGAAGAGGCGGGTAAGGTATCCAAGGTTGGCAGTAGGTCCTCCCACACACAAATTCGCCTGACACGAATTCGTGTGTGGTTTATGAACACACTTTTGGACACGCGAATAGGGGCGAATTCGAGGAGATCCCCCAGGACGCAATCGGTCGTCTCATGGACTAACCTGCTGCGTGATTTTTTTTCACTTTGATTTTCAGGGTGTCTTGGACTTCAGCCTCTGTAGGTTGATCATTTTTATTTTCATCAAACGATGTGGCCCCTTGTGGTTTCTAACACATTACCCAGTCTATATCAGTATAGATGTCCAGCATGATATTTTTTCCCCCCATTGTGAGATCTGATGTGTTTTCAAAACGTTCCTTAAAAATTTTTGAACAGTCTATAGTGCATTGGTTGCATTTTGTTAATGTTGGTCAGTGTTAATATGTACTGTCCCTGTTATAAATAAATAAAATAAAACAAGCTCCCCGCATTCGCCATGTGACCACTAATGGTATTTTTCCAAAAAGCCCCAATTTCTTCATGTCCCAGCCTGACCCCACTTGATGTGATGTGAGGCTAGATGCTATGGTTAGTTTTTTTTGTCTTTTTCTTTGTTTATGCATATCGGATGATCAAGAACCAACGTATGCAGCAGCAAAGTTGATTCCACAATATACCTGAATTTTTTTTTTTACAGATTTCAGCCATGGCAGCAGCAGACACAGCACAGTGTCACAGTGAAAGCATATGATCCCATGATCAATTTGGCTTTTGATTTCATGCAGCTTAGATGAATAATTACAGCAATATGGCTAAAAATGTAAAACTTCACAGAAAATGTCTATGTTTTCAAACTAGCTGAAAATCTAATCAGTTCCAGATATGACAGAGATCTGTCTCTGTGCCAAAATTCTAAATCCAACATGAAATTGTTTTGCATTATCACACTCACAGAAGATTTGTGATGGCAGCACTCATGATTCCATCACATCCCTACTTATCATATCCTTAACAAATGAAAAGAATAGGAGGTAAATCTTTTTGACTTTTACCTTTGACACCCATCTTCCGTGGCTGTCATGGGTGGAGAAGTTTGGCTTGGATGAGCAATGAGGGAAGTTGCTTTTGTTAAACATGACTAATCCCCACTTCCTTAAAACGTAATCAGATTAATCACTGAATCTTCACACTGACTCTGATTTTGTGTTTCCAGTCACCTGTTGATCACAGCGACTCACATGTACTGTCTGAGGGAGATCGCCGCAAGGAAAGGCTTTGCCTACATCCAGTCCAGACAAGCGCTCAACTCTGTGGTGAAAATCACATCCAAAAAGAAGCACCCAGAACTGATCACGTTCAAGTTTGGGAGCAACAGTTCAGCTGGAGTGGAGATTTCAGCGGTTGAGAGGTGCTTGTCTACAGTCACACATTTCAAGCCTGAGAACCAGCAGATGAAAAACTAATTGGGCATTATTTTTAAAGCAGCAATAAAATACTGGTTATTTTTGTTTTTCTCCATTGTTCTATTCGCTTAGCTTTATGATAAAATACCAATACCGGTCTGACCCTCTTGATGGCTTTATAAAATATTAAAACTGCGGTTAAAGTCATCAGTGACTAGTTTTTTACAAAACAAAAAAGAACTTCTATTCCTGCTGTGGGGATAGGGTTAGGTGTTTGATTTTATACAACTGTGGCAACGGGACAGAATGAAACGCCTGAATTCAGTGATTAAGAGGTGTGACCAAATGCTTTTGTTTGTATAGTGTGTAGCTTCTTGGCCTAAAAAAGGAAAACCAGCACTAATAAACTTAAACCTGCATTTTTTCTTATGGCCAGTAGGAGGTGACTCCGCTGTTTGCAGAAAGATTTCTGCTTGTATAAAAGCCTGTGGGGGAAAGAGCTCTCAGCTCCCTCATTCTGTGAGCTCAGTTAACACTTTTCTGATGAATTTTTGGGCTCAGTTGCTCGTTTCAGGTCATATTTAATAAAACAAGAAGTCCATTTTTTAAATTATGGTCATTATTAGAGTCAGAAAGGAGAATTATTCAGGATTTGCCCATTAACTAATGACTTGGAAGAACCGAGTGTAATGTTTCACAGTCAGATCCACCCCCCTCAGACTTCACAAACCACTGGGTGATGTCAAGGTGACTACGTCCATCTTTTATACTGTCTGTGAGCCAGAGGTTTCTGCAGACAGCACATAATATTGCTGGAAACTATATGGATTAGAGAAATGTTAATTGTTACTTTTCACTCACTAACATCTTCGTCTCTCTCTCTCTCTCTCTCTCTCAGATATTTGATACCCAACGCAGGCGATGCCACGAAAATCATCAAGCAGCAGATCATGAAAGTCCTGGATGCCCTGGAGAGCTCATAAATGTAGATGGCGGGGTCATCGTGGGAGATTAATACAAACTGTAAGATGAGTCTCCGTCTGCAAAGAATGAAACCTTCTCCCGCTCTCCCTCCTGGACAGATCCCAGTGCAGTGTTGACTGTGAAGCCCTGTATGTCTGTCTTTGGGACATGTGGGCACACCGCAGACTGCAGACCTGTGGGCCGGGCTGCATATGTTGAAATACTTAGGTGCTCCGCTGTCATCCAACCATCAACCTACACTTATTTAAAAATAAATATTGGTTAAAGTATATGTTCTTCTTTACTGTTAGTATAAAATGGGATCTCAGCACAGAGGAGCTCTGCTCTGATGAGTTCCCGCTGGCCTTAACGTAGCGTACTGACCGACCAGTGGTAACTTTCTTTGATCCATACATGACTGACCTTTTCTTTTTCCAACTAGAGCATCTCGGTTCTGACCCTTTCATTTTGTCATGAGCAGTATTGCATTTCTCTTAATGTGTTGGGTAGATTTAACGATCATCTGGTCAGCATTAGTCAACCAGCTCAGACATGATGATCCACACACCCCCAAAAAAGCAGTACTGGCACATGAGGCAGGTTTCCTACTGCAGCAGCTGTTTTTGATAACTTTTCTTTTCCAGCAAGCAGCCTTATATAAAAACTATTTGAGGGTTAGTTTACAAATATTTAATGTATATATCCTGTAAACTGCTCTATTATCAGCACAGACCTTTGCAATGTCATTTTGAAAGCATATCCTGGTAGAATATGCAGTGAAACTTAATCTGCCCTTATAAATCACTACACCACGTTTGAAGTTACCCTTCTTTCTAGTGTTTCTGTGAGATAATTTATTCTCTGCTTTTACATATAAGGATGAATTAACCTCATCTCATAGCAGTCTGATGTAGCTCTCAGAAAGCCTCTCTGGACTAGATTATAATTAAAACAGGAGGTTCAGTTACTGGAGTTACAAAGAGCCTGAGCACCTCAGTATTTTCTCATCCCATTCAGATTCATCATGTGAATGAGTCCCCTTGATAATTATACTAATGTACCGGTTGAATGATTTAAGCCTCTGATCATGCCGGTGTCTAGAAGGCTAAAACGTGACTGAGAAAGAAGCTATCAGTGTAACAAGGACTGCGAAGCTTTGAAAGTTTGTTTAAAGTGGACCTAATATGCTTCTCTCTCTCTCTCATCCTTCAGCCCCTCAGTTCATCAACTGTCTGTAACAAGCTGGCTTAGCTTCTCTCCCTTTAATGCAACTTTCTTTTGATTGGCTGCCCTTTAAAAACTGAATGTTTGAACTGGAGGTGGGTGGTGCTTCTGCACTATAAGATGACCTTATTATGTATGACTCTTCCTTGACATCATACAGATCAAAGTGTAGAAATACTGCCTAAAACCAAGCATTTAGAGCAGTCTGAGATTTGGGATTTCTTGAACATAGCTGGACCTCATTATTTCGAATTTTGGCCATAATTGAAGGCCCAGTGTGCAACAGCTGAGGTGATCTGTTATAAGAAATTTGAGTCTGACATAGCTGTTTAATGTTTTTATAATGTAAAATCTCTCTGGGATATGAATTGTCATGTTTTTGTTCACATACCAAAAGGTATCTATTTCTAGTGTTACCCATGTTTCTACAGTAGCTCAGAAAAGACAGACTCAAACACTAGCTTTCATGTTTCTGTTAGTTCATGTTTACCATAAAATGCGATTACAATGCAGAGCAGCTGTTATTACTAGCAGCTATAATCTATTACTTTGGCGGTATAAAAACTGAACTTCCAGTTCTTAAATCTTGTTCATTTAAGTTGCGTTTCTGATTCCTAATTACATCCACATATAGAACCCTCTGGACTGGAAATGCTTGTGGATGCAGTTGTGGAAGACTCCATTTTCTTTCGTGACTGCCAGTGTAGGTTTTCCGTTTGGACAGGGAAGGGGATGAGGACAGATATTCAGTTGTTGCAGTCTACATTCCTGCCAGTAGATGGCACTAAATCTTACACAGTGGTCCTTTAATAAGAATGTGGTCAATTGTATCAGTATGTGAAAAGCATATTTGGTCCGCTTTAACGACAGTGTTTTTGAGGGTGCTCAAGAAGTAAAACAGTCAGCAACGCAGCTGTAGAAAAAAATCCTGATGGAGATTCAGTGTTTTCTGAGAGTTGAACTTCCCCAATTCTCTGCTTTTTTCCCCCCCTACAATTTACCCAGAAAATCCACATCATCCAAAAAATAGCTCCACATTAAAGCAGTGGTTCTCAACTGTGGGGCACAGACCCAGTGGCAGGTGGACTTTGGTTGATCAGTGAGGGTGTCATGCTCACCTTTATTTCACAAAACTTCAGTTTGAATCATTTTTTTTTGTGATTGATTGATTTAATAAATTTGGGGTGTGAACTTTATTTCTTCTTTTGAATGGTAAGTATGCGAGAAAAAGTTTGCGAACCACTGACTTGATGGGACGTTATTACCTCTGTTGGAAAATAAGATCATTTGTAGCGTCAGTATCGAATTTCACAGTCAGTGCATCCATAGCGCTATATGTCTGTGTCTATGAGTCAGTCTGTCTTGTCAGCTGTATTAGCTAAAACCATATACTGTATTAAACAGTTCCAAACTGAGCAGTTTTAGTTTGCTTGCCACTGTTGCCTTCGGCCTCATGCCTGTGATGTTGTGATATTGGCACCAGCAGTGGCATCATATTGCTGTAGAGGTGTAACAAATCTCCAAAGTGACAGTTTGGTTCATAGCTCAGTGGTTTTTCATAAATTAAACTGTTTGTCCAGGTCTCCCAGTACCCTGCTTTAACCAGGCATCAGGTGTCACAGTAAGGCTCGGCTTCAGTATTGTTACACCCCTCGATCGCCCGTGTACTGCTTCTCTGATCTTAAACTCTGGTCAGACTCTCCTTTGCTTTTTTCCTGCTTACTTATCCATTTGCGTTGAAGTCTAGCTGTGTTGGCAGCCTCTCAGATTGACCTCCTATGTGACAGCTGCAGTGAAACTTCAGTCCAGAGAGCATTGGTCCCTTTCACAGGCTAAAACAAAAAATATGAGCAAAGCAAAAACCAAAACTTGAATTAATGACTAAATCGGTTTTCTCCTCACTCCGGTCTCTCAAAACATTCCTGTGTAACCCATGCCTTGTGTTGTAATTTTGTATGGTAACCAGAACATCCTTGACCGAGAGTGTTTGCATTACTCTGTAACATCACTGGCACAGGATGTCAACCACTAGTCGAAAATGCAATGTTTCTCGAGTGTAATTTGCACCTTACTGTACTGCTATTATTTTCTAAGCATTTCTGTTTTTAATAAATGGAGATTATTTGACTGCACCTGTGGACATGCTCATTCTAACATCATTTAACATACAGTGATGTCAATATGTTATGGGGACAGGGACACTTGTTTAGAATTTTGCCTCTGTACACTACTATAGTGGATTTTAAACTGTCAAAATGTGATCAAAGGGCAGACTTCGGCCTGTAATTCAGGGTGCATTCACTGTTTATAAAAATGGCTGTAATTCCTACATACTCATGTACAAGTATTTTCAGAGGCTCAAAAGTAATGGAACTGCTGACTGACGAGCGGTTTCATGGCCTGGTGAGGCCATTCTTGAAGGTACATTGTTTAAAAAGATCACTGGCCAGCTCAGCAACAGACAGTTAAAGTGAATGATCACAGAATTCTTTCCTTGGTTAAGAAAAACCCCTTTACAACATCTGGCCAAGTCAAGAACACTTAAGAAGGTAGATGTATCATTGTCAAAGTCTGCAATCAAAAAATGCCTCTGTGAATGTAAATACAACAAGGTGCCAACCACTGGTTACACTCAAGAACAGGAAGACCAGATCAGATTTTGCCACAAAACATCTAAAAGAGCCTGACCAGATCCAGAAAAAAAAATTCTTTGAACTTGTATCAGAACAATGGAAAGAGAAAAGTATGAAGAAGGAAAGGAAACAGCTCATGATCCAAAGCATACCAAATCGTCTGCCAAACATGGAGGCAATGTTACAGGAATAGACATGCATGAAAGTCAGTGGAACTGGATGAATAATGATTGTTACCTCTGCAAAAGAGGTTATGTTTTTATTGGCGTTTGTCTGTCTCTGTGCCATATAGCTCAATATCTGAACGGATTTCCATGAGGTTTTTTTTTTTTCTTGAGTAATGAGGTGTGGTACAAGTAACAGAAGAAATTTGGTTCCAGATCCAAAACTATTTGCAAAAAAGTTTGCATAAACATTACAGTACAACATCTCCATATTGTCAACCATGTGGTGCAAACAGAACCATCTGCAGATTAACGTGACAAAGACTAAAGAGCTGGCTGTGGATATGAGGACAAAAACACCAGTGACCCCTGTTTCCATGCATGGGGTCTGTGTGGAGACAGTAGAGGACTAGAGATATCTCAGTGTTCACATTGACAATAAACTGAACTTTGTTAAACACACAGAAGCCATCTACAAGAAGGGCCAGAGCTTTCTCTATTTTCTGAGATGAATCAAGTCCTTCAATATCTGCCAGACGATGCTCAGGATGTAGCCAGTGCCATCCTCTATGCTGTAGTCTGCTGAGGCAGCAGACTACAGCAGTCTGCAATTCATACAGACAGGTTTATTTATCTTTATCATATATCTTTATCATATTTCTTACCACTCAAATTTATATCTATTACCTTTAAAAGATATATTTATTTATATCTAACTGAGCATCTGTAGCACAATAAAATTTCCCTCAGGAATAAAAAAGTATAGAGATTCTGATGATAGTGAAGTTTGTGCAGGACCCAAGAAGCTAAGGATCCACAATGCTGAAGTATGTAGTGTTCATGAGAAAATTGTTACTGTGTGTTAGCAACTGACATCAAATTGTAGCAGAAACTCTGCTGATTCAGTACAGTGCTACCACATTTTGCATAACTTCATTACTTATGTAATGTAGTTGCATCTGGAAGGAAACCTTGGTTACTGAAAATTAGTTTTTCTTGAATAACTTTTAAACTCATAATGAGCTTCTAAAGTATTTTATAATCACAGAATCACATCATGGGGAAAATTAATCATACATTTCTTTTTAAGGTGTAATGGTTTATGAGGTCCCTAAATAAGATCTGGTGCTACCAATTACTTTCAGAAGTCACATAATTAGTTCAATAAGGTCCACCTGTGCAATCTAAGTGTCACATGATCTAAGTATATAGACACCTGTTCTGAAAGGCCCCAGAGTCTGCAACACCACTAATCATACGGCACCACAACAAACCTGCCTAGAGAGGACCATCCACAAAACTCACAGAGCAGGCAAGGAGGGTGTTAATCAGAGAGTCAAAAAAGAGACCAAAGGTAACCCTGAAGGAGCTAGAAAGCTTCTGAGTGGAGACTGCTATATCTGTCTACAGGACCACTATAATTTAAATTTTTCCAAAAGGCATTTTGGAGACTCCCCAAACATATGGAAGATGGTCCTCTGGTCAGATGAGAGTGAAATTTAACTTTGTGGCCATTAAGGAAAACATATCTGGTGACCCAACTCCCCAAAAACACCATCCCCACTGTGAAGCATGGCAGTGGCAGCATCATGCTGTGGGCATGTTTTTTATCAGCAGGGACTGGGAAACTGGTCAGAACTGAAGAAATGATGGATGGTGCTAAATACAATTTCTTGAGGAAACCCTGGTTATGTCCTCCAGGGATATGGAACTGGGATGGAGATTCACATTCCAGCAGCACAGTGACTCTAAGCATACCACTAAAGCAGCACTAGAGTGGTTTATGGAGAAATGTGTTAATGTGTTGGAATGGCCCAGTCAAAGCCCAGACCTCAATCCAGCTGAGAATCTGTGGCATGACTTCAAGATTTCTGTACACCAGCAGAACCCACCCAACCTGAAGGAGCTGGAGCAGTTTTACTTTGAAGAGTGGGCAAAAATCCCAGTGGCTAGATGTGCCAAAGTCAGAGAGATACACCCTAAGAGAGTGGCAGCTGTAATTGCTGCAGAAGGTGGCTCTACAAAGTACTGAATTTTGGGGGTGTGAAGACGTGTGCACACACTACTTTTTGGTTTCTATTTATTAGATATTAAATATATATCATTCATTCATCTTCTTCCCCTTATCCAATACAGGGTCGCGGGGGGGAGCCTATCCCAGCTGTCATGGGGCGGTAGGGTACACCCTGGACAGGTCGCCAGTCTGTCGCAGAGACATATTTATATAAACTTCATTTCATTTCACTGGACTATACTGTGTACACATTTTTGCTTATGCCAAGGAAGGTGAATTCTTTTACAAGCCACTGTAAGTATTTTTAAGAGCCAGTACTCTAGTACTTCAACTTAACTAATAATTTGATGGGGCAACTTTTCCTTGTATTGGAGTAATATTTGACCAGGTGTATGAGTTAACTAATTAAGCTGTGTACTTTGTTCACCACAGTTTGGTGTCCTTGGTAGCATAGTGGTTTGTGCATTCACCTTGCAAGTGAATGCACAAACTCCCAGGTGGGGACACATGCCCCTCCCACCACGGAGGGTTGTGTCAGGAAGGGCATCTGGCGTAAAACATCTGGCAATTAGCAATGCAGCTTAATCCACTGTGGAGAATACAAGGGAGCAACCGAAAGGTACACAGACACACACATTTTGATCACCACGGTTTATTATTAAACTTCTCCAGTGTAAGCAGATCACCATTTCCATCCATTAGATGTACAGTTGACCAAATTTGTTTCTTGAACCAGACTTCAGTAAACATAGGTCTCCTCTCTTACAGAAAACAAAGCTTTTATTTTGTTCCTACACTTCATGCGGACTAAAGTGATGGCAACACAACATTTAACGGGACATGCTGGTGGAAGGCAAAGTTTAACAGGCTATTTGGAGGCCTAAACTCTTGTGCTGAATCCGGATTGGCCACAAAATCCCCACCCTCCCAGTGACGTAACACCAACTGTTATCTTCATAATAAAATGTCTCAACTTCGCGTAAATTTGAGTTATACCTCCAAGTCGCTTTGTTAAAGAGTGACACTCAGTTTAAACCTGAAAACAGACATTTGTTATGGTTCAGTATCGTTTCATTCCAATTCGCCTCATTCCAACGGCCGTGTCAGCGCTTTTGAATAATTACAGACTCTTATTTTGAAAAACAGCCGGAATCACATGACGCTTAAAAATCGATCGTCGAGCTGGGCCTGTCCTGTGTTTACGCATGTCTGCTTTCGCCAAACTAATGTCCAGTAAGTACGAACGTGTTCGTGTCGCTCGTCTCTCTCTGTAATAACGCAGAGTGAGGGTCCTGCCTCCCTGCCGCCCACTCAAACCGAGCGTTTGTTTCCTCAGAGTTCCGTCTGGCTGTGGTCCAGCTGCAGGTCAGCAGCGTCAAAGCGGACAACCTGAGCAGAGTCCGGCGGCTGGTGCAGGAGGCTGCGGGACAGGGCAGCAAGGTGGTGCTGCTGCCGGTAGGTCACCAGAGCCACCTTCTCATTTAATGGGTTTTTAATTTTATTTTCTTGACTCACTGACGCCATCAAAACTATGAATGAACACATATGGAATTATGTAGTGAAGAAAAAAGTGTGAAATAACTCAAAACATGTTTTATATTTTAGATTCTACAAAATAGCCTCCCTTTGCTTTGATTACTGCTTTGCACACTCTTGGCATTCTCTCCATGAGCTTCATGAAGTAGTCCCTTATCACATGGTGTACCTGTGCCTGCCAAATATCATCATCATATTTAACTTATTTACAGTAAATGCTTCATACAGAGAAATATACTGACGTACAGCCATATACTTAAGTCTGTATTTACCTCCTTCTTTTGGCTGCTCTCGTTAGGGGTCGCCACAGCGGATCATCTGCCTCCGTCTCATCCTATCCCTTGCATCCTCTTCCCTCACACCAGCCCTCTGCATGTCCTCCTTCACTACATCCATGAATCTTCTCTGTGGTCTTCCTCTTCTCCTCCTGCTTG
>VUQH01067766.1:0-12943 GCA_015106775.1 Etroplus canarensis
AATCCTGGCATTGTCATCTTGTAATATGCCCGTGCCATCAGGGAAGAAAAAATCCATTGATGGAATAACCTGGTCATTCAGTATATTCAGGTAGTCAGCTGACCTCATTCTTTGAGCACATACTGTTGCTGAACCTAGACCTGACCAACTGCAGCAACCCTAGATCATAGCACTGCCCCCACAGGCTTGTACAGTAGGCACTAGGCATGATGGGTGCATCACTTCATCTGCCTCTCTTCTTACTCTGATGCGCCCATCACTCTGGAACAGGGTAAATCTGGACTCAGACCACATGACCTTCTTCCATTGCTCCAGAGTCCAATCTTTATGCTCCCTAGCAAATTGAAGCCTTTTTTTCCAGTTAGCCTCACTGCCCATGCAGTAATTATCCGCCTAGGTAAATGGTGAGGGTTGCATCAGGAAGGGCATCCGTCGTAAAACCTTTGCCAAATCAAATATGCGAATTTATAAATGATCCGCTGTGGCGACCCCTAACGGGAGCAGCCGAAAGAAAAAGAAGAAGAAGAAGAATATATATATATATATATATATATATATATATATATAAAAATGCATAAAGTTATGGTAATCATGACTACATCATGATAATCATTGTTATGGTTGTGGCCACAGGTTGGATGTCTGCCAGGCTTCACCTCAGGAAATTGAAAACACTGCAACTCTTGACAGTGTCTGTTGGGGCATTTTTTGGTGCAACTATTTGACAGATGATATGGCTTGCCACTTAACTCTACTGTTGACCCATCCAGAAAGTCTGTGTGACTAGTGTCCCATCCAGGAGGAGTCTAACTCCTAAGTCGCTTCACGCTACAGAAACCGGGGATAAGCTCTGGCCCGATGAGCCTTGTAGGCTCGGGTGTAAAAAGCCCAACGGACTTTACCTTTACCATACACCTTTATAAGTTTGCCAGCATTTATTGATAACCTGGCACTATACCATTCTTTCAAATTATGCTCATTTCTGGTTGGAAAAAAAAAAACTGACAGGATAAAATGCTTATATTGAGTCTTCAAAGAGGGCTTCACAATTCAATGAATGGCATCACAGTGGCTACATCCATCTTTTATATAAAGTCTATAAGATAGGGTTAACCTATGTTATACAACCCTAGAGCATAAGAATTCTTTCTTTTCTAGCCTGCAATGTTTAGACAAAATGTTACCCAATGCAGTTATACCCTCACAAATCACCAGACAGCTTAAAAGGGAATGCCTCCCATCATGCCAAAAGGAGCCTCGGAGCAGCTGCCGTTCCACTGGGAGATGAAAGACCGCAATGTCTGCTGAGGGCAGACCAGGAAAACGATGGGTCTCTCACGGAGGGGAAGGAGTCAGAAACCAGCATCAACAGAGGAGTTCTTTCATGCCACAGTGATCAGAAGCTGGGCTGAGCTTTGTCTCTTTATTCTGTACTGTTCCACTATATGTACTGACTTAGCTCTCAAGTATCATTCATCCCAGAGCTGAGGGAATCAGCAACACGTTGGCTGGCTTACATGTAGCCCAGCACAGCACAGTCAAGCAGACATCTCTGGGCTATATCAAATCTAATTTTAAACTGCGCCACTAATGAGATACTCGCCTGAGAACTGCCAACAAACTCTAGTATCTATTAAGAATGATGCAAAGCAGGTTTCAGCAGGACATGCAAGAGTATAAAAAGTGGATTGTTCGAAATTGCAGAAAAAAAGGGGAATCAATATTTCATAAGAAGCAACGTTACTCATACATAATTGCTCCCAAAGAGACTTCCCATGCAAAGGGGGAACATCCGTTCTGTTCCAGTACCCTGTTGTGTCTATTTGAATTAAGAGATATGACAGAGTGCTGACTACAGTCATCTTTTTTAACCTGAGACAGGATGCTAAGGTACAAGAGGCTCTTGATGTGAAAAAAGAACTGCACTGACAATATCTTCCCAGTGCCATGAACAAACCAATGCACAATTTAGTGAGTAAGAGCCCCACTACAATGGGACATAAGCCAATAGCTCTGACTCCACAAACAGCTCAGAGATAATTCCCAAATTGTCATATATCATGATCGTCTGAAAGCAAGTGGGTCAAAATCGAATCAGTCTATTTGGCTTCCATTTGCAGGGAATGTGATGGAGTTCAGTGATTGCATGTGACGGAACAAGACAGTAAAAGGAGCAATGGAAGAAGAGGGATTGGCTTAATCAATGTAGACCTGGTTTTTCTTCCAAAACAAAGCACTGGCAACATCTCACCGCTGATTGTAAAGAGTGAGGTCATAGGCATTGTGTATTGTTATAAGACACTACAATGAAGAAGGCAAAACAGGAAAAGTTAACTTGAAACTATACAAAGACACTTTTCCTAAACAAGAGAACAGTTGTTGAAATATTGTAGCTAAACTGGGAAATCATCTAGTCTTGGCTGCACATACCTACATTATCAGA
The DNA here is from genome assembly GCA_015106775.1 of Etroplus canarensis. Taxonomy (NCBI): domain Eukaryota; kingdom Metazoa; phylum Chordata; class Actinopteri; order Cichliformes; family Cichlidae; genus Etroplus; species Etroplus canarensis. The sequence goes on from VUQH01067766.1 coordinate 2,444, forward strand.
GAGCAGCATTTGGGCAAACATTACCACAGCTGGTAAAGGAAGGAAGTGAGTGAGAAGTGGTATGGTGTGAGTTCATCTCCTTCCTGTATGCTGAGAATATAGTCCTTCTGCAGCAGTGCATGGCCCAATGTTACTCAAGTGTTGACAGAGGGGAAAATCTGAAACCAAATTGTTTAGCAAAAGTCCACACAGCAAGCGACTGCACCCTGTGGATATCGCATTGCTAATCCACTGACCGCTGTCCAAAGACCGTTAAACAGATCTGACAAAAAGGTCTAAGTAGAAAAGTGCATTCTGGCTTCACCCCATTGGAGTGAACCAGCAGGGAACCTAAATCTGAGCAACTGCGACTTAATAACCAGTCTCTTGCCTCGACTGAGTGTGCAGACGCTTCTCCTGACTTTTCAACTGGCACTAAAGGGTGTTTACTTGATCCCAATGATCCATCTGTTAGGTGGAAAGAGACTGAAACATCTTGCCAAGCTGAAAGGTGCATGATTCACATGTGCTCTCAACCACTGCCACCCATATGTCTGAGGCCAGCAGCTGTTTTCCCAGTACACTGAGCAAATCTGGCTCTGGTCCTTAGCTTATCCATCAGGATAAAGTGCCCCTTCTTGTTGTCTTATTTTACTGAACTGCTCTTTTTTTCTTCATTACCTTTGAGTTCTTCTTTGGCATCCTTTTCTTTTCTTTTCTTGATCCCTTTAATTCTCCTCCACTTCTTCCCACACCCAGAGAGGAGTCACCCACCTATGACTAGTGCAGGGATTTAGGTCATACATTGGAACTACTGCCAACATCATCAACGTCATTCAGTCGAGATCACTTTGGACTTTGAGGACTTTTTCCCATTTTGGGATACAAGGGAGTCAGAGCAGTAATTCTTGTTGTGTTGTTAGTAGCAACAAGTGGCTAAATATTTGTGATTTATTTATTTCTTTTTAAGCCAGATTGTTACTATTTTGGTAGAGACTGTGTCTGGAGCACATGTAGCTACAAATAGGACACCGATTCAGCTATTTTAAATGATTAACTTCAACATTCAGGAATCTAATCATGTGACATCGTGGGTTTCAGTCAAACATCAATCTGACATCCTAGCCAAACGTACCAAAGACAGGAAAACCAAAAGAGAAAGAGTTTGATTTTATTAAGGCAAAATGTGCCACCCTCATGCCAGTGAGCCAACATTCTTCTGTTTTACAACCTGATTTTATAGTCAAATAAAGGAATACTAAAGAGTTCTACTTAGATGTTTCTCAGAGCGATGCCATACTTTTAGGTTATTGTGAAATGTAGGAGACAAGGGACGTGCACATCTAGTGTTTAAACATTGATGCCCTTGCTCACTGGCACCAGTTTACTAGTGCTTGAAAAAATTGTTTAATGCAACAACATTCACCAGTTGTTTCAAAGATGATATGATGCCATCAGCCATAAACCAGGGCTGTGGCCCTGACAGACAGCAGCACCTCTCTCTCTCTTTATTACACAAAGTTGTAAAGAAGGTAGGTGAAAAGGAAGCAGATGACAGCTGTATGAATCGGCACAGGTCTGCAGTACTTTAATGTAGCAAATGACTGGTTGTATGTCAGCTGTGTCAAGAGTGCACACACTCAGTGTGTGTGCAGGTGTGTGTGTAATACATACACGGTGAAAACACTACACATTTTCAGTGACATTTAAAACACAATTTCTTTCACAAAGAGTGTGAATAAAGGTACTTTCAGCTTTTCCATTTTCCTAAAAAGGGGTCATCACAGCAGATGAATTCGCATATGTGATTTGGCACAGATTTTACACTGGATGCCTCTCCTAATGCAACCCTCTTATTTATCCAGGCTTGGGACCAGCACTAGGCGTACACTGGCTTGTGACCACCCAAGGCCGGGCTTTTTTCTCTTCCCAAAAGCAAACCAAGGACCGACATGTGAGTCACATGTGCAAACCACTGCACTGAGAACAGTATCAAAAACGTGATTAACAGCTTCATATAGCTCTTTTAACACATGCACTACTGCGATGACTTGTGTTTAACCTTATCCGTTAAATTTTTAATGCTTTCTGATTGTTTTCTACCATTTAGATTAGTCAGCTATTCTAATTTTGTTCTCCTTTAAATGACTAGTAAATTAGTCTCCAGAAATATCCCTAATGAAAACATCCTCATGACATAATGCTTAACGCTTGTGGGTGCCTGGTATTCTAAAAACGCATTGTGCACATTGCCTTGTGTCCGTCAGCTTTGCTAACAAATAACTGATCGCTTTATTATTAATCTGTAAATCGAAAATACTGGGATTATTGAATGACTCCAATCACAAGACTCTAGCGTTCATTATTCCGCAGATGTTTTGAGAAGACACTTTTAGCATTAAAAAACACTTTACCCTCCAAATGTTGGAAAAGTTATCTTGAGACAGAAGAAGAGAGTTCTCATTGCTGAAGCCTTTTCTCTTGTAAAAAGTGAAACATGACCATCCTCCCCACTGTTGCCAGGTGCTGCCTCAAAGGGAAATATTTGGGTTCGTCAACATTACTTTGGTAAGGTTTGTATTGCCTTAACTTTTACTTGGAGTCAGCTCCAAACTAACCATCTCAATTAAATGTGCCTGCATTTTATAAATAACAGATGGCCAAAAACCTGAGGGTAAACTCTGCAAACAGCAGTCTGCATATCACAACTGAACAACCAAGAAGACATTTTTAAAAACAATAAGCAAATCTGTCTGCGTTATGATGTTCCAACAACCTTCGTGTTTATGACTTGGCACATTTCAACAGGACTATGTAATAGCATGAGAAATTAATTGGTTGAAAAGTAGGTGTTATTTGGGTTTTGGTTGATTACAGCCCTAACAGAGTTTTATTGAATGGAAATACAGCCATATGTAAAACCCACAGCTGTGCATCTTAACTATCAGTCACAGACTCACATGTCAGGTCAGGATTTCTCTGACAGTTAGCTCATCTGTTACAGCCATAACTCTTTTCCCTCCTTCATTTCTGCCATCAAGATGTTGGAACACCCTCATTTTTTTAAGTCATCAAGAAATTATTTAAAAATGGTCTTCAGAAACTCCTCCAGGTTAAGCTTGGATAATGAAACAATTCTAGGGGTGACCAACACAATCAAGCTCATTAATAATAAGACCCCTACTTTAACACTTGCTGGAGAGGACAGAGTATCTCTAACACATGACTGTCTAGTCTTCAAATCTAAGGCAACCCCCACTTCTTCAAACCTACTTTCAGGGAAGGAATATTGCCTTATCCAGGCCAGTGCAGCAAACTGCTCAGACAAGGGGGAGGGTTGGAGGACATGGGAAAAGAGGTCATACATTGACAGAATGTGTCCACACAATATCAGCAAAGGGGGCATAAATCTCTTGGTGCAGGGGCAACAACTAAGCAAAGGTCCAGGAATTGCATTTCAAAGCCTTGAACAAACATAACTTGTCCACTTCCCACTAAAGACACAATGTTTTGGAGAGTGAGGAAAGCAGCGACTGAAAAGAAAAAGGAAAAAAAGACATCTGGACACTTTCATATGGAACTGAGACAGTCGTTTTCACCTCAGCATATACTGGAGCGAGAAAAAAATTGCCTTTTCAGCACTTTGGCAGACTCGCCACAGGATGATATCCTCTGTAAAATGCCAGCTATGCACAAACACACAGACAAACAAAAAGCAGCAGTGTGTACTGTAGGCGTAGTAGGGCTGTGCTGGGTACTTACACTCAGCATAGGGAACTACTACTACACAAACACACCCTACATACAGACGTGTCCATGGGTGGCTCGCCAGACCAGACAAATGTGTCAATAGTTAATGACAGACTTGAGCTGTAGATAATTATAAGATCTGGCACCAACACTGAAGAGTACTCCTATGCTTTGCTCCCCAGGGATTATTTTTACCGCCATTAATCAGGGCTAGAGATATTTGTGGAATAAGATGTAGAATAAGCGACATGTCTGTTTGACAGCCAAGAGGAGTATGTATTTTTAGTAGTACATAAACTGGACATTCTTTTTTTTCTGTGGGATTACTAGGAAATAATATCCCTGAAGCACACTCCTGTGAAACATCTGAACCTCGATTTCAGGCTTACAGATGGCAGAATAAAGTTAAGACAGCCTAAAGAGGACATGAACAACTCTTGTTTTCACCGGAAAACTTGACCAAGTTCAAATGCTCTTTCTTGGCAAAACGCCTTCCTCCCCCTAAGAGCGGATTTCAACAATTTGTGAGGTTTAGTGTGTTCCAGGGGTTATTTTACAATGAAGTGCAATGAGTGCTCAAGTTTTTCTGCTTTTCTGCTTCTAGTTCTGCTTCCCCAAGAGTTATTTCCTACACTTCCTAAAATAACTTCCTGAGAAAAGAGTCCTGAACATGTTGCTATTGTGAAATGTGGAAACACTGGCTCAGCTTGAGTTCAGATGTACTATTAAGACATCTTGCGCCTGTGTTGCACAATTATGTAATTAGGCTCATCTTGGTTGGAGAGACTATAACTGTTAAATGGAAGAAAAAAAATTCAGTAAAAAAAAAAAAAAAAGAGACAGACACTAGACCACACATGGATAAAACTCAGTCCTCAACTCCCAAAGAATCAGCGTGAGGCAGCATTATGTTTATTCATCTCAAAGCAAAGGAGTGCAATTAGTCTGTACTATTAAATGTGATTTTAACAGTGGGACCTCTATAAGCTTTATCTGAGATGAATAAAACACCCGAAGATCCCAAAAGACAGATAAACATTTGTAATCTGTGCAGCATATTTCAGTATCAGGCATAAGGCCAAGCTTTGATGGACTTGCGAAGAGAAGTGACTGTCTGAAATCATGAATAGTTACATATACATGTATAAGACATTGTCTTATTCACAAATATATGTTCATTTTAGCCTACTCTTTTTTGATTTAGTGACGCAGGTCTGTACTGCAAAGGCATTTGAAAATTACTGTACTTTAGTCTATGGATATGAATATTGTCATTCACTGATGCAGGCACGTACTCTAAAGGTAACTATTACAGATCAGTGTAAAGCAATCTGCCAGGAGTTTATATTTATTACATAATGCAGTGTGTTTCATCAGTGACCTCTCCAGTCGTGCATGTGAGACAATTAGTAAGACGTCTACATTTTCTAACAGAAATGCCTCAATGGCAAAAAAAAGATTCAGCTTTTCTGGACTGGCAAAAAGTCTAATGTAAAAGGGTCTGCCATGTCTACTAAATTCATAGACTTTTAATTTAATTCACCAACATCTGTGTCATGTTTTAATTTAATTGTCCAATGTGCAACCCTTCATTTACTTTCATTTGCTCTTAGTCAGTTTAGCTCTCCAGAAAATAATGTTTCCAACGCCTGCAGACATTTACATAAAGATAAGACCAATTAAAGCCAGACAAAATGAAAATGTTAAGGGAAGCATTTTTAAAGCATTTCTTGAAATGTGACTCTATACAAGGAAGTAATGCCTGCATTGGCTCACCATTCAAGAGTCTAATAAAACCTTGACATCCTATTGAGCTATGGATACCTTCTAAAGCAGCTTCATATTAAAGTGAGCCTATTGTTTTTCCATGTATCCATCCATTTTGCTCCACTTATCCAATTCAGACTCATGGGGAACTCAAGGCTATTTCAGCTATCATGGAGCAAGAGGCAGGGTACACTCTGGACAGGTCGCCAGCCTATCACAGGGCTAACACATAGAGATAAACAACTATTCATGCTCATATTCACATATAGTGCCAGTTTAGAAATTAATTTAACAAAAGCATGTCTTTGGATTGTGGGAGGAAGCTGGAATACCCAGAAGGAAACCATGCAGGCTCCATACAGGGGGAAGCAGCCAGCCGGTGGATTTGAACCCAGGACCTTCTTGCTGTAAGGCAACAGTACTAACTTCCAGGGTAACAAAAGGCTGGAAAGTGGAGTGAAGTGGAACTAAAAGAAACAGCTGTAGGGAAATGTTACCACTAATAAAGTTAATTGGCAACAGGCCAGTAATGTAATTGGGTATAAAAAGAGCACCTTAGAGAGGCAGAATTTCTCACAAGTAAAGATAGGCAGAGGTTCAGTAATCTGCCAAAATCTATGCCTACAAATTGTGGCGCAAGTTCAGAAGAATGTTCCTCAAGGTAAAATTACAATATTTCATCATCTAAAGTACATGATATCATCAAAAGATTCTGAGAATCTAAAGACATCTCTGCGTACAAGGGACACAGTTGAAAACCAGTCGTGATCTTTGGGCTTTCAGGTGCCACTGCACTGCAAACAGGCATGACTGTGCCATGGAAATCTCTGCATGGGCTAACGAACACTTCCAGAAATCACTGACTGAACACTGCTTGTTCTGCCATCTACAAACTGCTTTGTGGTCAGACGAATCCAAATTTGAAGTTCTTTTTGGAAACGATCGACACCGCGTTCTACACACTAAAGAGAAAAAGGACCAGACACCTTGTAATCAGCACTCAATTCAAAAGCTTGCATCTCTGACGGTATGGGGTGCATTAGTGCCAATAGTACTGGTACAACTTGTACATCTAGAAAGGCACCATCAATGACAAAAAATATTTACAGGTTTCAGAACAACATACGTTCCCCTCCAGATGACATCTTTTTCAGGTAATGCCTTCCATATTACAGCGAGAAAATGCTAAACCACATACTGCAGCTATTATAACAGCATGGCTTTGTAGTAGAAGAGTCCAGGTGATGGACTTTAATACAACAAAGAAGTCTGTTGAGCAAATGGAATCCTATATCAGACAAGAATGGGACAACATTCCTCTCCTAAAGGTCCAGTAGCTGGTCTCCTTAGTTACCTGACAATTATTTACTGTTGTTTAAAGAAGAGAAGATGTTAAACAGCGGTAAACACTGTCCCAACTTTTATTGAACCATGAAATACAAGATGAGCTAATATTATTCAATAAATAGCAGAATTTTTCACTTTCAACATTTGATATGTTTTCAAATGAGAGGAGATATCCCTAATATGGTAATGTCAGACACACATGATGTTCAAACATCCTGATTACAAGGAATAACCAATCAGAAGAAAGCCGCGTTAAAGGGAGAGATGCTAAAGTGGCTTGGTTCACATCAAGGGGGCAGAAAGTTTAATAAGGATGATTTTAAACTGTGATTTATTATGCAAATTTTAATTATGCAAAGCAACTTGTAGAGTGGCAGCATGGTGGTTAGCACTGTCGCCTCACAGCAAGAGGGTCCAGGTTTGAATCCAACAGCCGGCCACCCCCTCTGTGTGGAGCATGCATGTTCTTGCCATGCTTGCATGGGTTCCCTCTGGGCTTCCTCCCACAGTCCAAAGACCAAAGACACGCAAAGGAGCTAGGTTAATTGGTGATTCTAAATTGACTGTAGGTGTGAATGTGAGAGTGAATGGTTATTGGTCTCTGTGTTGGCTCTGCGACGGACTGACAACCTGTCCAGCTTGTACCCCGCCATGACAGCTTGGATAGGCTCCAGTGCCACCCACGACCCTGAATTGGATAAGCAGAAGAAGATGGATGGACGGATGGAACTTGTAGAGTTTAAGACTAAAAAGCATTTCATGTCCTCTTAAATAAAGCTGGGTATTTAATCAACAAAACTTGGTCATATCCATGGACTTGTTAAGTGTCTAAAAATATCCTAATGTAAATCCAAATTGCATAAAATTGACTGTAATTTGTGCAGGCCACTTTCTTGTACAGATGGCTTAGTTTATGCAACATTAAAGTCACATTAAACCCATGTGAAATGACATTTTGTTCTTTAAACTTTGTATAGACTAGCCATTTCCTCTTGTCTCCATGTGTCAAGCAAAACTTGCAGACTGCTGCCACTGGTTAATATTTAATGGGCTATCTAACAAGATCCAACAATGTATCAAAACTGGAAAAGTTTTAGTTCCCCTGCTATGTGCTACAAAGGGCTTGTACACAGTTTAAAAGTAAGATGTCCAAGAGTATTGCATCAGTTTGGCACAGAAACTCAGCTATACTTATTAATAAAGTTGCATTGTAATGTAGCAGCTTGAACATGTAAAAGTATTCACATAATAAAGTAAAAACTGCTGCTTTGTTGTCAGTTATGTTATGATCCTTCATGGTACTTGTGAACCATTGCCCTTGAGCACTTTGTCCTAGATTTGAACCACTAAACTTCTGCCTGTGCATGCCTCTGGGCTGCTGTAGCTCCTCTCTAACTGTATCCAGCCTCATCTGCAGCTCAGTCCAATACTCCAGAGTCCACAGTGAGCCAAAACGGCTGTTGAACCAGAGCAAATGTCTCTTTGTCCGATCTGTTTCTCAGCATGATTACAGCCAGCACATCTGAAACCCGTCATCTGTAGAGTCAAACATTTGTCCAAAGGCCCTTCAGTGGGGCTGTTTCTCTGAGCAGTTAGAGAAATACAGAGCATGCCAGGGCTTCCATGAGCACTGTGAGCTAAAATTGGAGGTCAACTGCCCTGTGGGGAGTTCACAGTTTGGCAGTTTCTGTTAAACAGCCCTCAAAAATTTAGATTCCTTTGGTAAATCTAACAATCCATAAGCGGCATGATGGAACCAGAAGCAGAGGTCAAGAGGACTGGACAAGTGTTAAACCCCGAAGAAAAGCTCTAACAGCAGAGAGAGAAAGGGAGACGTGTTATTAAAAAGAGTCGGGAAAGCATGCCAAGGTCGACGCTGTGTTTGCTAACACAGCACATATGGAAACACCTCAGCTGGCTGTTGCCAACCTCGCTTTGGGCTGCAGCCAAAACAGCATTCTGACTGAGGGCTGAAGTTTACATACAAACTGAGAATAAGCATCTCTCTTTCCCAGAATAAGAGCCAGATTGCTGTGAGAATAACAAACACTAAAAGCTGAGTCTTGGTGACAAAAGCTGTGGAGGAAGTATTTCCTACTCGGCCGTGTTTATACAAAGGTGTGAAACAATCCCTAGATTACTCTTACACAGGGTGGAATTGCAGAACAGAGGTGTAATGATTAGATGCAACTTGAGGATTGTTAGCTAGGAAAGAATGCACTGGTAATAATGCAGTGGGAAGGGGAGGGGATGGGAAGGAGGAGTAACCACAGAGCAGAGGAGCTGATGATTCACTAAACAACCTCAGCCACCAGTTATTTCACATCATCACTCATTCCCCCTTTAACAATCATCCATGCAGGACACAGTAACACTTTGTATTCAAGGCACAAATGCTGCAGGAAGAAAATGCAGCAAGACCACCGCACTGATACTGAATGAGAATATGAGATTGGCAGACAAATCAACACCAAGTCTGACACATCATTAAATACTGAAACTGTTTATTTAGAAACTGTCAAAAGTGTGAAGACTGAGTGGTACTGTTTCTTGCTTTTGCTTTGGGGTTTGAACTGTTCTTTGGATAACTGTAACCGTTTATAAAAATTTTATGCCAAAAAATTTCTTAATTAAATGAAAAGAAATAACGGACTAACCGCCAATGAAAATGAAATGTTTAACCATTTTCCAAATGGGCAGTTACATAAATGATTTCTCCAGATTTAAAAACAAAAATATATTGGGCATCTTGGTATCTATCATTACTTATTTACAGGTTTACGGTTAAACATTTATTTTAGTTTGACAAGAAAATAGCATACTGCAATATTTTACAGCTGAATGTTACACACTCGCTTCTTAAAATAGTAATTTTATAATATTACAAGAAGTTATGAGTAAATAGAAAATACTGAAACTGGAAAGGCCTAGATCTTTACATGAGTCTGTTACTAAAACTGTTGCCTTTGCTGTGTGTTGTTCATCTAGTCATTTAATCAGAGATCTTTATACTCATCTTTTTTCTGCACAGGTAAAGGAATTGGAAACTGCCCACTGAAATAAAACTTTGGCCAACAGTAAATGAATCTACCACAATTTTGATGTGCTACTTTTTGTGTTTTATATTCTTAACTGATTATCTGATTTTTCTTTGAATGCTTTCTGTTCAAGCAAAGAATTTTTACTTTTAAAAGAAGAATGCAACAATTAACTGTGCCAGGGTTATGTTTGTAGGATTTTGTCTTTTTTCATATAGAAATACTTTTAGAATATTTTTAGATTTATTAATTTATTTTTATTTTTCCTCCTTTACCAAATAAAATATCAATAACAATAACTCATTCATTATTACCACAGTTACTACTAGTGACATTAATCATAACAATTAATTTTAATAATAATAATAATAATAATAATAATAATATTGATTAAATATATTTTTCTAATCTTTTTCTTACATAACTTTAATGACTGTTGTTAAAAGCAATGGCCAGATATGCTTGGCAACTTAAAAAAATAACTGCATAAGTTGTGCTAATAAATGTGTGTATACATAGTACCAGTCAAAAGTTTGAACACTCCCGAGGGCATAGACATTTCTCAGTTCCTGAGACAAGCTGAATTTAAAAAAAAAAAAAAAAACTATTTTTTTTAATT
>VUQH01067766.1:31046-64140 GCA_015106775.1 Etroplus canarensis
CCCCCCCCCCCCCCGCCCCCCCCCTTTTTTTTTTTTTTTTTTTAAAGAAAACGTGGCATCATGCTGCCTCAGCAGAAAATTTCACATGCCCTGAGCTTGCAACATCAAGTTTATTCTGGCTAACAACCTCCTAGTTTGCCACTTCAAACTTTAATTTCCCTATTTTTGTTATTGTTTAGTTCCTGCTATGCAGAGCTGCCACATGTGGTTGGAAATACAGCAGAAATTTGCAGTAAGTAGCTGGTAAGCTGACGATCTTTCTAAAGCATTCTCAATTATTTAAAACAATTAGGTATTTGAATGACTGCTCTATAGTTAAGTAAATGGATTCATTATTAAAGCTTTAGGAGTGTCTTTATTGGTGTCAAACAAGCAGCCCTAAAATATACTTTTAAGTGATGCCAACTAGTTTCCTAGTTTAGAAATTTACAACAATTTACTACATTTTAGTATACAAAATGTGAGGACTTGAAGCCCTTCTTTATAAGCTTTTCCCAATTGAGAGACTGAATAATGAGAAAATTGATAAGATTGTTGATCTGTTTAGTGTGTACCCCACCCCTCACCTTACAAACAGCTGGGGTCTGGTTTTTCCTGGCCTTTGAAGGATGACTGTACACATGTAAGCACAGTTCATTCACATGTAGTCCTGGCAATTTTCCTTTAGGGAAAGGCCAAAACCTCTTTAGTGGGCAACGTGGTTTGTTTTTTTTTTATTTGCAGGGAAAACCCCAGGGACTGGCTTAACCTCCCTATGAGATAAATTTGCTCTTAAGAAAACTAATGGATGACTGGAAATTCTAAACTATAATCTCTACATTCAGCAATGTCAGCTTGAAAAACAAGGATAAGCTGCTGATAAAGTTTTAGATAACTGGCACAATTTGTGCTACAGACACAATCCAGCCAGTAATGAATAACTTTAATGATTTCTATCATTGTCAGTGGGTCTTTAAATATGAGTTTAAGCTATTCAGTGTAGCAAAATATCTAAATCTGCAGTGCTGTTTAATCTGGGAGAACCAGAGCTAGCCTTTTCTAATTCTTAATATTCCTTCTGCTTCAAAACTGATCACCTAGAGTGTGAGTAATACACCTGTATGATACTATGACAGCTGTATTAAGCTATAGCAGCGGCTAACGTAGTCTCTAGGTTCATGGAGAGACAGGGAGCTGGCTGTACAGATTTTACGAAATTAACACCAAACCCTCAATATGAACTTCACTTTCACATTTTCAGCATCTACTGAATTTACCAGACCGAGCGCAGCTCTCTCTAGAGCCACATATGGCATTAAACTGACTTTTGATATATATATATATATATATAGATATATATACACATACATACATACACACACACACATAGAAGTACTCACCAAGACCTGTAAACAGAAGTTAATATTGTGATACACTCACATCCACTTCATTAGGTATACCTGTTCAACTGCTCGTTAACTCAAATATTGATCAGCCAATCACATGGCAGCAACTCAATGCATTTACGCATGTAGACATGGTCAAGTCAGATTGTTGAAGTTCAAACTCAGCATCAGAATGAGAAAGAAAGACGATTTAAGCAACTTCAAGCGTGACATGGTTGTTAGCGCCAGACGGGTTGGTTTGAGTATTTTTGCAGCATGTCTCTGTATTCTTGATGCCAGAGGTATGAGGGGCGTGGCCAGATTGCTTTGAGATGATAGGAAGACAACAATAACTCAAATAACCACTTGTTACAGCTGAGGTATGCAGAAGAGCATCTCTGACTGTACAACACGTCGAACCTTGAATCAGATGGGCTACAGCAGCAGAAGACCACACCGGATGTCACTCCTGTCAGCTAAGATCAGGAAACTGAAGCTACAAGTACACAATATAGGACTGGAAAAACATTGCCTGGTCTGATGAGTCTTGATTCCTGCTGCAGCTTTCTAATGGTAGAGTCAGAAATTGGTGTAAACAACCTGAAAGCATGGATCCATCCTACCCTGTATCAATGGTTCAGGCTGTTGGTGGTGATGTAATGGTGTTGGGGGATATTTTCTTTGGGCCCCTTAGTAGCAGTTGAGCTTCATTTATACACTAACAACATACATAAGCAAAGTTACTGACCATGTCCTCAGTGTACCCATCTTCAGAAGGCTACTTCCAGCGGGATAGTGCATAAAGCCCAAATAAGCTCAAAGTGGTTTCTTGCACACAAGTTCGCTGTGCGCAAATGGCCTCCACAGTCACCAGATCTCAATCCAATAGTGCACCTCTGAGCTGCGGCAGAACAGGAGATTGGCATTCTGGATGTGCAGCTGTCAAAGCTGACAAACCTTCATGGTGCTTGGTACTAGCAAGGTGTACCTAATAAAAAGGGCAGTGAGTGTATGTTTATCATTAGCTATCATTTTTAGTTTGAATTTTTCTTTTCATCTCAGTTTATTTTCAGTTATTTTCCAGAGTATTTAGTTTTTACTAGCTTCAATGTTTTTTTCACTATAATGTGGGTGGTATTTGTTAGGGGCACACGTTAAGAGGTTCAGGATGTGTGTTACAATACAAATCCAGCACTTCATCGTCTGACTGCTGGGGTTTTCTCTCCAATAATGTAGGGTCTTTACCTTACAGTGTAAAGCACCTTGAGGTGATTTTTGTTGTGAACTGGCGCTATATAATTAAAACTGAATTGAATTAAATTAAATATAGAAATCTTACTCTCAATAACAATATGCTTACTGATGGCCAAATTTAACCACAGCAACAGACAATGACAATGCTTCTCCTTTTTTGCTTGAAAAACAACTGAACCAAGTAATTAAATTTTATATCTGGCTTTAAACATGACAAATACAGCCTAAGCCCAACTATTAGAGCCTAAACTGTACCACTAGCACATCTGACAAAAGAGTCATCCGTCCTCTCAGCGCGTCCTCCAGCCAACATGGCCAGGTGGCCCACTTTGCATACAGCAGACACGTCCTTGTCGCAGAGGTAACACAAACATGACTCTGATTTGCATAAATAAAAAAAAAGGTTTGTAGATTAAAAAAAAAAAAAAAACAGGTAAATATTTCAAGTTTTCAAATTGAGGATCAATCAGAATAAACTGATTATTGCAAAAGGGTGTTTCTGTCTCCATTATTAACCGACTTCCTGAGACAGAGAAAAGGCATTTCCAGTGAACCAGCCTTCGGAGTCAGCAGGGCAAACAGGAAACATAACTCTGACCCGTGAGTGTGTCACAAGCCACGCACACACAAGGTTAAAAACACACTCTTGGACAAACAAAAGTCACTATCAAGTTGAGAAAGTGGGGCAGAGATCTGTCCTTGGTTAAACAGAGCCCTCGCCATCTGCTTCAGCCCGCTGAGCAGTCCACACTGAACACAACCCCAAAGCCTTCATGGCACAAACAGAGAGAGGGAAGGAGTGCAGAAAGGATGGGCTGATTCAAGCTGAGGCATGTTGATATGTGCGTGGTTCAGCTGGCAGTGCACACTTCTACGTGTGTTTTTCTATCAGAGGCAGAGAGAGTATCTGCAGTAGACAGAAAGGGCTTATGAAAAGTGCACTGTTAGTCTGACACTCGCTTCACAGAGAGCCCGCGATGTGTGCCGAAAAGCTTAAAATCCTGCTTTTTACGTCAGCACTTTAAACAAGGTGCTCGGCTGAAGTACAGAGACAGAATCGCTAATCTACTAGACACACACCGCAGAACTTTTTGTACAGTTTAGTTAAAGTTTGAACTAAATTTACATCAAATGCTATGCAGAGGCTTGACAGCATCAGCCGCTCCTGCCGCAAGCCTTTATCAACAGCCACTCGAAAATGGCATCTGAAGGCAGCAGAGATGCTTTTTGTGCACTTAGTCTGGATCTCAGTGGAGATGTTCAGTCTTATGCTGCTATTTTTGGAGCTTCTGAAAAGAAAAAATGCACAGCAAAAAAAAAAAAAAACCTTAATCAATCAAATCAATATAACAGCAAATTTGATAGTTATTTCTGAAGAAGAAGAAACTTTAGCCCTCTGAAATCGCTTAGTGTGATGAAATCTGATAACATCTGACTGGTTCTAGTCTCCGAAAGTAGTTACTGTGAGTCCCTTTGGACAAATTATAGGTAAAATGGGCAAACAGATTTTAATTTTTCAATTTAAAGACAAAACATGTGCATTTTAGTGGAGATACCAAACATAATTTTCTGCTGCTTGGATTACTTTTTCTTACCTTGGCAAAGAAAGTTAAAGTTTTAAATGTTACCTAAAAAAAAGGAATGTTTCCTTAATTAAACTGCAAAAATTGCAACAGTATACAATTAAAAAATTACAAATCAGGAAAAATCTCTACAAATAATAATGGTCAAAGGGAGGGGCCAACACCGGAAATTAGAAATCAAAACAATTGCGGTTATTAAAAATAGCACCAACAGGTGCTCCTGGTTTCTCTATGCACTTCTTTTTTCACTTCTCTTTCCCCTCACCCCTCGCCCAGCTGTGGTAGATGGCTGCCCCTCCCTGACCCTGGTGCTGCTGGAGATCTATTCCTGTTAAAAGGGAGTTCTTTCTCTCCACCATCACCAGCTGCTTAGGGCAGGGGCTGCAAACCTGCCGCTCTTTTCTCATCTCCAGCAGCTCCCTGTGGCTTCAAAACAGCAAAGTTAAAGTACCAAATAATCATAAATTGCTTTCTGAACAGTAGTCACTTCATTAGATTTCATTAGCCATTTTATTAGATACACCTTGCTAGTACCAGGTTGGACCCTGTTTTGCCTTCAGAACTGTCTTGATTCTTTGTGGCATAATTTCAACAAGGTGCTAGAAACATTCCTCAGAGATTTTAGTCAGCTGCACATCCATGTTGTGAATCTCCCGTTCCACCACATCCCAAAGGACTATTAAGCTGAGATCTGGTGACTGTGGGGGCCATTTGAATACAGCGAACCAGCTCATTATCATGTTCAAGAAACCAGTTTGTGAATGATCCCGGAAGCAGCCATCAGTAGATGGATGCACTGTGGTCATGATGGACGTGGTCAGCAGCGACACTCAGTTAAGCTGTAGCATTTCAATGATGTTCAGTTGGTGTTAAGGGATGCAAAATGTGCCAAGATATTATCCCTCCTAACATTACACCACCAGCAGCTTGAACCGTTGTTACAAAGCAGCATGGACAGCCAAATTCCTACCCTACCATCTCAATATTGAAGCAGAAATCAAGACTCCTCAGACTAGGCAACATTTTTCCAATCTTCTCTTGTCCAATTTTTGGTGAGCCAGCGTAAATTCCAGCCTCAGTTTCCTGTTCTCAGCAGACAGGAGTGGCACCTGGTATGGTCTTCTGTTGCAGCACTCCATCTGCTTCAAGATTTGACATGTTTTGTATTCAGAAATGCTCGTCTACATACCTTTGTTGTAACAAGTGGTTTTTCAAGTAACCGTTACCTTCCTATCAGCTCAAAGCAGTCAGACCACTCTCCTCTGATCTCTGGCAACAACAAGACAGAGAACTGCTGCTCACTGGATATTTTCTCTCTTTTGGACCATTCTCTGTAAACCCTAGAGTTGGTTGTGCTGGAAAATCCCAGTAGATCAGCAGTTCCTGAAATAATCAGACCAACAACTATGCAATGTTCAAAGCTATTTAAAATCACCTTTCTTCCCCATTCTGATGCTCGGTTTCAACTTCAACAGGCTATATTGACCACGTCAGCATGCCTAAATGCATTGAAGCGCATCTAATAAAGTGGAGTGTATGTATATTATTTTTCTTGTCGCATCTTCCGCACATCAGAGACTCCTCTGCATCGCACGTTCTTGAAATAACTGTCCGGCCTTACAAACCAGCAAACTAGTCTGGACCGCAAGACCTGACTGAGTGTTTAAAATAACCCACGAGGTAAAAATGAACTGACGAAAAGCCCTCAGAATTTAAATGACTATTTTTGTTTAAGCATCTCAGCAACAATATTGCCTCATTGTGGGAAATCAGATTGCAAAACCTCATGTTATAGCCAGCTGTGGCAAAACAAAACCCATAGCAAGGAAATTCCCACATTTAATTCCAGAGCATATTACATTTCACTGCGGGGAGAGGAGAGGGGGTGACATCTTTCAGCTTCAACATGGGACAAAGTGGCCAAAACTTTGCCGTGTAGCGTTTGCGTGCCTTCAGAGCTGAGGAAGGACGACGAAAACAAAATTACAGGGAGTCCTTGGGGAGTACAGCTGGAGTGGACACGCCCTCTGAAGCTGATATGTTGGGTTGTCTTCCTGTTGAGAAAAAAAAAAAGTGCTTTTTTTTCCTCCCCTCCCTGCAAATATTTGCCTGTCACTTTGTAGCTGTCTTTTTCAGCAGCAGCTCACCACATTTACTGCTGCCCTAAAAATAGAAAGGGCAACACCACTGGTGGTTACCAGACTTTGTCAGGGCTCAGCTTCATTGCAATCACCGCATACATCATGCCTCACATTTGCTCCACACAGATGATTCCCCTGCATTAGTTTACAGTAAATTAGCAGCCTTGTCATGAAAAAGAAAACAAGCTCTGCTCCCAAAAAAAAAAAATCAATACCTGCAACCTTTACTGACCAACTGGCAATGGCTTTACATTGCTCTCTGTTTTCAAAGCCCTGCTTTCTATAGATTTCTCTGACTTTATATTACATATAACAGGTCAAAACTAATGCAGCAACCATAAACATTATAGCATTTGCTCTAAGTGCTTACAAGTCCATAATGTAGACTGTATACCACCACTGTAATGTCCCTGAAGTATCCCAATGGGGACTTCAACTGTTTTTGTGGGTATTAAATGGTGAGTTTAATGACCTTAAGGAATGTAAAGGACTGCTGCGATGCTCGTGCGGACTTACACGACTAACTTTCTCGCCGCTCAACTATTTTTAGTGGCAGAAACATGTTCAGTGACCTGCTGTAAAACGCACAGGCCTCCCTATCAGCAGGGAGAGTGGAAGCAGTTTTGAAGCGACCCAGTGTAAGAATTTAAAAAAAAAAAAAAAAAAAGTAGACACACCCTCTGTGTAAACGGAATAAACGGGATCAATGGAAGCTCTCCGAATGTCCCACGGCCTCAAAAGCCCCGTCGCTGAAGAGTTACAACAGCTCCCAGCTTTCGGGGGGAATAATTCGCAAGCCAGTCCAGCTTCTTTATCCACGTTTCCTGTCCCAACAACCATTCAGTCCGGAGCGTTCCGCGACAAAAAGGCGGCCGGACAGACGGCCAGCTAAGCCCGGAGCTCACTCACTTACCTGGACATAATTGTTCTCGCAGTAGTCTGCTACTCTGGTCAGGTTTTGGTAACTCTCCACAAGCGCTCTTTTACCGGCCGGAATCTCTTCCTCTAACAACATTTGTAGCTCTGCCATCTTACATCTCTCCGCTGAGCCTCCCTTCCCTCTGCCTTCCCTTTGATTGAAACAGCCACCAGCCCAGCTCTGCTTCGACAAAAAAAAAAAAAAAAAAACACTCCTATGCCTGCTATTGTGGGATTCCAGCCTGCCCTCTTCAAACCGAAGATCGTCTGTGCTAGTGAGGAGGACTCACTACATGACCAACGGCCACGTTCATTTTCATTATTTTACAGGCAGACTTCCAAAAATGAAGGGCAGTGATTTGCAGATCTCATATATTTTATTTATAGCAGCGCGTAGAAAACAAATGCTGAACGTGAGACATTTTACTATTGTAAAATATTAGCTCATCTTGAATTGGATGGCAGCAACGTATCTCAAAAAGGCTGGGACCTGCCCTGTTTTGACTACCAGTCAAAAGTTTGGACACACCTTCTCATTTAATGCTTTTCTTTATTTTCATGACTATTTACATTGTAGATTCTCACTGAAGCCATCAAAACTATGAATGAACACATATGGAATTATGTAGTGAAGAAAAAAGTGAAATAACTCAAAACATGTTTTATATTTTAGATTCTTCAAAATAGCCACCCTTTGCTTTGATTACTGCTTGGCACACTCTTGGCATTCTCTCGATGAGTTTCATGAGGTAGCCACCTGAAATGGTTTTCCAACAGACTTGAAGAAGTTCCCAGAGATGCTGAGCACTTGTTAGCCCTTTTGCCTTCACTCTGCGGTCCATCTCATCCCAAACCATCTCGATTGGGTTTAGGTCAGGTGACTGTGGAGGCCAGGTCATCTGGTGCAGCACTCCATTACTCTCCTTCTTGGTCAAATAGCCCTTACACAGCCTGGAGGTGTGTTTGGGGTCATTGTCCTGTTGAAAAAAAATGATGGTGCAACTAAAAGCAATCCGGATGGGATGGCATGTCGCTGCAGGATGCTGTGGTAGCCACGCTGGGTCAGAGTGCCTTTAATTTTGAATAAATCCCCAACAGTGTCACCAGCAAAGTACCCCCACACCATCACACCTCCCCCTCCATGATTCACGGTGGGAACCATGCATGTAGAGACCATCCGTTCACCTTTTCTGCGTTGTACAAAGACACGGTGGTTAGAACCAAAGATCTCAAATATGGACTCATCAGACTAAAGCACAGATTTCCACTGGTCTAATGTCCATTCCTTGTGTGTACTTAGCCCAAAAAAATCTCTTCTGCTTGTTGCTTTTCCTCGCTAGTGGTTTTTAGCAGCTATTTGACCATAAAGGCCTGATTCCCACAGTCTCCTCTGAACAGTTGATGTAGAAATGTGTCTGCTACTACAACCCAGTGTGGCATTTAACTGGGCTCTGATCTGAGGTGCTGTTAACTTGCAACTTCTGAGGCTGGTGACTCAGATGAACTTCTCTTCAGCAGAAGAGGTGACTCTTGGTCTACCTTTCCTGGGGCCGTCCTCATTTGAGCAAGTTTTGTCATAGTGCTTGATGGTTTTTGCAACTGCACTTTGGGACTCATTCAAAGTTTTTGCAATTTTCCAGACTGCCTGATCTTCATTTCTTAAAGTAATGATGGAATGTCATTTCTCTTTACTTAGCTGATTGGTTCTTGCCATAATATGAATTCTAACAGTTGTCAAATAGGGCTGTCAGCTGTGTACCAACCTGACTTGTGCACAACACAACTGATGGTCCCAACCCCATTAAAGCAAGAAATTCCACAAATGAACCCTGAAAAGGCACACCTGTGAAGTGAAAACCATTTCATGTGACGACCTCATGAAGCTCATGGAGAGAATGCCAAGAGTGTGCAAAGCAGTAATCAAAGAAAAGGGTGGCTATTTTGAAGAATCTAAAATAGAAAACATGTTTTGAGTTATTTCACCTTTTTTCTTCACTACATAATTCCATATGTGCTCATTCGTAGTTTTGATGGCTTCAGTGAGAATCTACAATTTAACTAGTCATGAAAATAAAGAAAAACCATTAAATGAGAAGGTGTGTCCAAACTTTTAACTGGTAGTGTATATACATAAATTAAATTTGACAAATTCATTTTACCCACATGACATAGAAAACAATTCTTATCTAAAAAAATTACCTTCAGACGCTCCCTTATATTCTTCCCACAGCAGATTAATCCACATGGGTAATTGGCAGTGGTTCTGAGAGGGGCTTGTGTCCCCACCTGTAACCAAACCAGGGATTTTTTGCTTGTAAGGCAAATATGTAAACTATTACACTACAAAGGCACTAGGAAACAACTGTTATCTAACACAACCCTCCCCATTTTCCTGTGCTTAGGACAGGCACTAGGAGTACACTGGCTTAAGGATAGAGATGGAAATGTACTAACGAGTAAAGAGAGTGTGTTGAGAACATGGAAGGAGTATTTTGAGGAGAACGAGACAGAGGAGGACAGATGGGAGGAAAGACAGTGAAACGGCAAGTGCAGACTATTAGTAAGGAGGAAGTGAAGAGGATCAAGAGTGGAAAGACAGCTGGTCCAGATGACATACCTGTGGAGGTATGGAGCTACCTGGGAGAGAGGGCAGTGGATTTTTAACCAGATTGTTTAACATAGTCCATGTCCAACTGTTCAGTGTTTTTCTTAGTGGCCACTGAGTTTAGAGTGTTACAGAGTGTCATCAGCAGGTTGAAACAGAGATACAGAGAGACTGGAAGAGTCACAGAAGTCAAGCTGTATTTGATGGTCAAGGGCACATGACAAATTATTGAGACATTGACATTTTTTGTTGTGGTATACCCACCACTGTTGTTGGCTTGTGTTTCAATAAATTGTTCGCGATCACCACTGCATGCTTCTTAAATGTCCTACTTTCACGACATATCATCACTGTGGAGTGAACTTTTTATAGTGTATGAGTAAATAAGATTGAGGCAGGTGGAAAGATGAAGATGCAAGGAGTTGAGGTAGTGAAGGTGGATGATTTTATATACCAGGAATTAAAACGTCTTGATGCATGCTCAATCATCCAGGTAAGTAAAACCTCAAAAGTTGATTCTGTTCATCTGGACGTAAAGTTTTCCGTGCTCAATCATCCAGGTAAGTATCATCCAAGTGACTTCTTCAGTCTCTGAAGAAGTCACTTGGATGAGTGATGAAACGTTACTAGCATGGAAAACTTTACGTCCAGATGAACAGAATCAACTTTTGAGGTACCAGGGATTAACCAGCCAAAGCAATGGACAGAGCACAAGAGAGGTGAAAAAGAGAGTACAGGCAGGGTAGAGTGGGTTATGTTGTATGGTTTGGAGACAGTGGCACTGACAAAAAGACAACAGGCAGAAATGAAGAAAAGAGATGCTCACTGGGTGTGACCAGGATGGACAGAATTAGAAATTAGTACATCAGAGGGACAGCTCAAGCTGAGTGGTTTAGAGATAACAGTCACAGAGGCAAGGCTGAGATGCTTTGAATATGTGCAGTGGAGGGATCGTGGATATATTGGGCAATGGTGTTGAACATGGAGCTGCCAGACAGGTGGAAAAGAGGAAGACCACAGAGAAGATCCATGGATGTAGTGAAGGAGGACATGGAGAGCGTTGGTGTAACAGAAGAGGATGCAAGGTGAAATGGAGGCACATTATCTGCTGTGGCAACACCTAGCGGGATCAACCAAAGGAAGAAGAAGACCTTATCTTTTGTACGACCCCAATTCCAAAAGAGTTGGGATGCTGTGTAAAATATGAATAAAGTCCACAGCTCATTTCAAATCGACCGAGGCAGAGAGGAAAACTGTTTTGTGGTGAGACAAATGGATATTTGAAATTCTTTTTGGCAATCATGGACACAGTGTTTCCCAGACTAAAGAAGAGAGGAATCATCCAGCTTGTTATCAGCACTCAAGTTCAAAAGCCTCTATCTCTGATGGTATGGGAGTGCATTAGTGCCTATAGTACTGGCAACTTGCACATCTGAAAAGGCGCCATCCTTGCTGAAAGGTATATACAGGTTTTAGACCAACATATGCTCCCCTGCAGATGACATCTTTTTGAGAGAAGGCCTTGCATATCTCATCAAAACAATGCAAAATCGCATACTACAGCTATTACAACAGCATGGCTTCATAGTGGAAGAGTCTGAGTGCTGGCCTGGCCTGCCTGGAGTCTAGACCTTACACCAAATGAAAACATTTGGCACATCATGAAACACAAATACCACAAAGAAGACCCAGAACTGTTGAGCAACTCGAATCCTAGATCAGACAAGAATGGGAGAACAGTCCTCTCCCAAAGGCCCAGCAGCTGGTCTCCTCAGTTCCCAGATTTTTACAGACTGTTGTTAAAATAAGAGGGGATGCTACACAGTAGTAAACATATCCTTGTCCCAACATTATTAAGTGTTTTCCTGCCATCAAATTCAAGATTAGGTAGTATTTTTCATAAAATAGTAAAATGTCTCACTTTTAACATTTGATATGTTTTCTATGGTCTTTTGTGGACATTGTGTTTTTATTCAGTGTCCCAACCTTTTTGGAAGTGGGGTTGTATGTCCTGCTGGAATTGCCAGATGCTGCCCTGGATGTGACAGAATCTATGTTCTTCTGAAGTTTGGCAGGGAGAAGGTCCACATGCAGCCTAATCCTAAACCTGCAGCCTTCATCTAGGTCAGGGGTCTCGAACCTGCAGCTCTGGAGCCACATGTGGCTCTTCTGCCCATCAGCAGTGGCTCCCTGTGACTTTGACAAAAAAGAATACAAACATGGAAATGATCAGTGTTTTATTTATTTATTGTTTAAACATTTATTTTCTTTCATGGCCAAGAATGCTGGCCTTGATTTGCTGCTGGACTTTGATCAAAATTAAACTGAAACTGGCCTATTTTTTACTTTTACCATTATATTTGAGTTATTAGACCATGTTGGCAAACGGCACCAGAGGCGGACGTTGTTAACCCAGGCCGCGACCGATCCGGTATGAAAGTCGTGTTATGAATCCGCATATTTGATTTGGTAAAGTTTTTACGCCAGATGTCCTTCCTGACGCAACCCTCCCCATTTACCCAGGCTTGGGACTGGCACTAGGAGTACACTTACTTGTGTGCCCCTGTGGCTGGGATCTGTCACCTTCATTGTAAAGCTCAAATATGTTGTGCGCCCCTTGCAGGAGTTTTGGAGCACAAGCGAAAGGTCCCTGGTTCGATTACAAGTGGGGACGCTAGCCCCTGTCACCATGGAGGATTATGTCAGGAAGGACATCCGGTGTAAAACCTTTATCAATTTACTAATGCAGATCAATCCGCCGTGGCGACTCCCTTGGGGGAAACACAAGGGAGCAGGTACTAAATATACAAGGGTTATGGAGCAAAAATTGCACAAAAATGGCTCCTTTGATAGCAAAGATCGCCGACCCCTGATCTAGGTATTCAGCAATGCCAAATTTCCCAAAAACATTCAGCTGCAAAGCACCGTGCAGATGGCTGCGGCTACTTTCGTGCCTCTTGCATTTTTTTGTTTGAAGTCCTCCACAGTGCTTGGAAGCAGCAATCAAGGGAAAGCAGTTAAAATGCCACTCACGTTTTCCCACAGCTGGAGCTGGAGGAGCCCGAGTGTCCGCTCCTCTGTCTTCGCTTTCCTGCCCCTGAATAAAACCGGGGAAATGCGAGCAAAAGACAAAAACAATAATAAACAAACAGGGGAGTTTCCGGTGTGGAACCTCTGACTGCAGCCTATCAGTAGCCTCAGGCCATCTGTTTCTCAAAAGTTTAAGGAGCCGCATACACTAATAACTGTCACCATGTCACTGACGAGTTTTGTTTTGTTTTGTTTTAATGTATGTCAATATGCCTATGAGGCAGACAGTATGGGTAAATAAGCAGAATATAATTATGTTTGGATTTTTTAAACCACGTGTTTAAGCATCCTTTTCATCTCTGGATAACTTCAGGGGGCAACATTAAAATACTGAAACTAATTTATTCTGATTAAATTTAATCTTAATTTATTCTGTCATAAGTGCAGGTACATACAGCTGTGAAATCCTCGCATGGCTCCTGAGCTCTCATTGGATGAACACCTTGGAGGAGACAGCTGGTTGCTGGAGGTCCTCCATTAATACTTCCTCCTCAGCTGCAAGCAACAAGCGTGGCTCTGACACCACATGCTGCAGTCTGTGGGCTGTCAGAAGTGAGAGGTCTGCTTTTCCACAGCGGTGTTTGGCCCATCCGATTTATCCGTCTGCAGAGCGAAGCCATGGACGAGACGCTTCCGCGGTTACCTCCTGAGATTTGGAACAAAATTTTGGGGTATCTGCCAGCAGCGGACAGGTTTACCGTCCGGACATTGTGCAAGTATTTAAAGGCACAGGTAGATGACGAGTCTCTCTGGAAAGACTGGACAGTGGTTTTGGATTTTAGGAGGGGCTCGTACAACGAACAGTTCTGGGACACCCTTCGTATTATAAAAGTCAGAAGTGCGGTGGTGAGGAGCAATGAAGTCCAGCAGTGGAGGCAGGTGGCCCTGAACCTTCATGCTCTCACCACCGTGATAATGGAGCGAAGCTCTCAGCAGTGTGTTGACTCCTTGAGGCACTTCCCATATATCAAACGACTCCTTTTGAGAAGCTGCTTCTTTGGTCTTTTGTTAGATTTTTCCAGATTCCCAGTGTTTCTTGCTGAGCAGCTAACTTACCTCAGCTTGTGTGGTGGTCTGTATCTGGCTACAACCGGGAGTGAATTCATTCTTGTGATATCCCAGTTTAGGAACCTCGAATCTTTTACCTGTCATAGGTCGGGGATAGTCGCAGATCCACTGTGGATGTTGGAGTTAATACTCGCATGCCTGCCTAAACTGAAGCATCTCTCCTTGTCTGGTGTGCAAATGTTGTCTACTCATGGTAATACTCGTCCAAGGCGAAATCCACCATTGGAACCTTATAGTCGAATCTTGTCTAGTTTGGAAGTCGTTGAGTGTGTGGATATTTCATTGTCAGCAGATGTGATGAGGTTCCTGCCTGGCCTGAAAAATCTGTCCATTTTCTACAAGTACTCACATCTTGATGTTCCAGCAATGTGGCCATGGCTTTCTTGTCGAACAAAACTATGGCTGGATGACCTCCCTCAGCTGTCAACCTTGGTCATTGTTCAGGGTCCACCTATTAAGAAGTACGTCTCTGCCATTCCAGCCACTTTGACCAGTCTCACGCTGTGTGTCCCAGGGCTCACATCAGAGGACATGGCCACCATAGCAGTGCAGGCATCAAATCTCTTCCACCTCTACATTGACCCCTCACCTACGTGTTTGAAAGCCATCATTGGTGAAATCCCACGGCTCTTTCCAAAGCTCAAAAGTCTCAAAATCAGCTATAAACATGTATCACAGGAGGATTTCTTGGGCCTTCACCACCTGCAGGATCTGGAATACTTGGAGATTGTGGATAATGCTCCAGACCTCGATGCCCTGGCTGAGCAGCTTCGAGCTCTCACCGATTACAGACTTCAGATCAAAATCTTGTCTTGCGAGAGAAATGTGCTGTCATGCTTTTGTGTTTCACGAATTTATTGACCAGTTGGACTTTTGACAGATTTTTATTTAATTACTGAAAACATGGACTTTTATCATAATCAGTGTTTATTGAATATTTTATGGTAGGTTTTATCCAATCTGAGGAATCTGTAGTGCTTTGCCATATTTAAGCTTATTTAATTTTTTCAGCAGCTTCCAATCTGCGAGTCGTATGAAAAGAGTGTTTCTGTTTACTGAAATGTTTTTAGGACTTCAGCTTTTTATTATTTTTAATTACTTGATCAGACATGCATGCCTTTGTTCTAAGGAGTCGCATACCAACAGAAACTTTGTCCACCAAATGTAATGTTCCCTTCGGCAATATCAAGTAGACCTTATAACTTTTTTAAAATGTCAAACTTACACTGATTTTTGTACCATTTTTAAAATTAAAAGTCCAGAGTTTTTTCATACATTAGTCTCTGATTCTTATTGCCCTTTTAAGCTTGAAACGTTACAATCCTACAGAGATTTTGTAAAATGGTTTAAAAAGTACAAGCATGGGACAGCAGGGTAACATGAGCCACTATTTACATTTAATCACTTTACTGCAAAATAAAAGTACATCTGCTTCAAATACAATATAAACATCAAATTGTTGTGAACCCATAAGAAGTAAAACAAGTTCTCATTGGTTTTAGAACAGTGACCTGTCCAAAAGTTAGTTCTTTGGCACTACTTGCCCCAAGGTAAGGATAAAATCTGCATGTGGATGGGGTGAATTGAGCCCTCTAAGAGTAAATAAAAATTAGAAAATTTAACAGTGATTTTTACATTCCAGCAACAAAAATAGTGTATGTGTAAATGGAAAGAGTGTGTGTGTGTGTGTGTGTGTGTGTGTGTGTGTGTGTGTGCCTTAAACTTAACATTTTTCAACAGATATTCATCACATCAGCATTTTAAGTGATCAGTGAAAATTAGCATGAGTTCTACTTTCT
Source organism: Etroplus canarensis (assembly GCA_015106775.1). NCBI lineage: Eukaryota > Metazoa > Chordata > Actinopteri > Cichliformes > Cichlidae > Etroplus > Etroplus canarensis. The sequence goes on from VUQH01067766.1 coordinate 46,869, forward strand.
GTGGAGGCAGAGGAGAACCCATCTCCCACCCTCACCATATTCTATAGAGGGACCATTGAGAGAATCTTCATCAGGTCTATCATAATAGGGTACGGTAACAGCACGGTATCTGATCTTAGGACCCTGCAGTAAATGGTGAGTCTTGCTTTCTTCCGTAGCATACCCTGCATTTGCAAAGCCAGCAGCATTGTGGACACCCCTCACACAAACTCCTTACACTCCTGCCATCTGGCAAGAGGTACAAAAGCATTTGGGCCCTCAGTGCCAGACTGTGTAGCAGTTTCCTCCCCAAGCCATCCAACAGCTCCATACTCAGGGACATAACTGGATTCACAAACACATGCACTCAAATAAATAAAATCTCACTAAGTGTTTATGTTGTGGACTGTAAAGTTAAGCCTGCTGACATTACTTGCCACATTTAGCTCCAGTTCTTATTAAATAATGTGGTGTGCAGTTTGTCAGCTTCCTTTTTTAAAAAAACCCCACACAGTAATATTTGCAAACCTTTTTGAGCTTAATCTTTAGATAAATATTAAATCTAAGCCTAAATGTGAAACCTAGATGTTAAATTTAAATCTACATATTAAAAGTTAAATCTACACCCACTTCAACTTTCAAATGTTAAAACTAGATGTTGAACATTAAATCTAAATGTCTGGGTGCTGGGTGAAACTTAATATTTAACTAATAAACAAATATCTGCTGGTCTGCGGATGTACCAAAATAAAAGCTTCAGAAAAGCTCCAGCTCTGTCCAAGGTGTTCCTGTAGTGGTCAGATTGTGTGACTGCGCTTCCCTGATGGTCACTTGTCACCGCCATGCTCTCCTTCACCTGTAGTCAGCCAGCACGTTCAGCAATTTAACTGAAAACACTTTTTGAATGATGCGCCATTTGTAGGTACTGGTTACTAGGCTATGTAATGTCATTTGACCAGGATGCCTGGGTTATTTAAAGAAAAAAGCATAATTTAATATTGTATAGTAGAGGTGTTACTTTTTTATCACAGCTTTCTAAATATTGCATTTCTCAAATAAATAACAACAGAAATGTTGTTTGAGGTGTTTGAGCACATTTATTTATCTGCTTTTGCATTTGGCAGGGGGTGCTGTGATGTCCTGCGTTTTGCAACAGGGGGTTCTGCAGCACCCCCAGCACCCGATCTTCCCACATCTTGCTTCTGGGTGTAAATATGTCATCAGGGATCCAGCAATGCACCATCTAGACCTACTCCCGCCACATGGGATGGGATATCACACCACTGGTAGGCTTTCTTGCTCATGTAACCTAGCTGGTTGGTTCGTTCATTCATTCATTCATTCATTCACTTTTTACAGCTTATCTGGTGTACAATAGATAAGCTGTAGAAAGTGAATGGTGTTAATGGCCAGGCCTCCCTCTCCCCACCCACCTCCTCCAGCTCCTCTAGGGAGACACCAGGGTGTTCCCAAGCCAGCTGAGAGATCTCCTGGGTCTGCCCCAGGGCCTCCTTCCAGTTGTCCATGTCCAGAACACCTCACCTAGGAGGTGCGTAGGGGGCATCCTGGTCAGATGCCTGAACCACCTCAGCTGGCTCCTTTCAATGTGGAGGAGTAGCAGCTGTGCTCAGAGCCAACTGACCTAGCTCCTCACCATATCTCTAAGGAAGAACCCAGACACCCTGAGGAGAGAACACCTTTTTTGTTTTTTACATTTGTCTGCTGTAAAATTTCTCATTTAGTTCCAGGCAAGATAGGCAAGATTTGAGACAAAATAAGCACATCTTAAACAAGTAACTGTGATGGGATTTTGTTATAGTCACTTTTGTCAACTTTTTAAAGCTCCAGCATTAGCAGTATGACAACTCCAATAGCATTCGCACACTAACCTGTCAGCCTGTAAGTTTTCATTTATGTTTCATTCAGGTTATACATGGCTGCTGTCTTGTGATTACTGCAAGACTGTAATATCTCAGTATCAAAATTTAATATAATACATGACCAAGAATTGGCTCATGGACTGTCACAGATAAAAACTGACCATTCAAATGTTGGAGATGTGACATCAGCACTTCAGAAACATTGTAGTCCAAAGACAATTGGTGAGAGTCACTGTGAAGGGTGGACTCAGCTAGCTCAGTGAGTATACTCTGTACTGCATCTAGATTTCATTTGGCATACAGATGGAAATCAGAATCTGATTCACTGGAAATTTGTTGTTCATGGTGCTATAGATGGCTACGGTAGATGATGTAGCTTTTTCTTCAGTGCTCCAACAATAATTGAACTGAAACTGAGAAACCTCATTACTGCAGGTGTTGGACAGTTGGCAGACCCCTGGACATCAGGACTGATCACAGGGAAACCAGAGAATTCAATCAGAAATAAAGACAAAAAAGCACACGAAAACTGGTTGAAAATTCAGTGAGTTATAATGATTTAATGTGCACAGACCTCCGGCTGTTATAAAAACCCACGGCCACACAAGAAGCACAAGATAGAACAGCAGTTAGTGGAACTAATAAAATGTAGTCTGGCTACAGCTGTAAATATGTTTAACTTTACTTTGTGTTTCTTTTTTGCAGTTTGCAAAGTAAGGGAGTTTACTGAGGGAATTGTGGACAGTGGACAAAACCACTGTGATGTACATGAGAAGGAAACCCTCTTTCAAAACTTAACCATTTATTGTTTTCAGTTCATAATTAAACTAATAGCTTTCACTGCAGACAATATTATTTAAAATGCCATAGTCGTATATTTCCAATGATGCTTTGAGGAGGATGGAGCTGTCTTCCCCACTATTAATTCTATCAGTGAATGCAATGACATGACAAAACAATTATGGTGGGGGCAAAAGTGTGGGTCAATCAAATGGGGGCGGGTCTTGTTCACGAGCAGTAGAGCTGCTATTCCTCCATGTCAAAAGGAGCCAGCTGAAGTGACCAGGATTCCTCCTGAGCATAGGGTATTTAAGGCATGTCCTACTGGGAGAAGGCCCCAGGGCAGACCCAGTAGGACATGAGAGATTATATCTCTCAGCTGGCTTGCGGACACCATGGCGTCACCCCAGAAGAGCTGAAGGAGGTGGCTGGGGAGAAGGAGGTCTGGGCGTCTTTGCTTAGACTGTTGCCCCTGCGACGCAAATCTGGCAGAACATCGATGGAAGGATGACAGAAGATGACAAAAGAAGTCAAGATTCAATTTCATAGATCTCTTAAACATTTTAAGATGTTTCTAATATGTTTCAACTTGTCAACATATTTCAATATTTAAAAAATATCACCTAATTCAGAAATCATATTTTTAAAAACATTAAATTCTACAACTTAATATACTCTGATATATGCATTGGTATCAACTATATTAATTAGAAAATGAACTGTGTGAGATAACTGCTTCAGATTTAGCAGGAGAAGAGTCAGAGGGATTTAATTTGAAGAAAACCTGCCAGTGAGCAGGTTAGTTTCACAGTCTGTTAGAGTCCTGAGTTAGAGTCCTTTCCCCAAATGTGTTTCTCAGCCCCTTATTTAAAATCAAAGAAAAAACTAGTATTGACATGAGGACTGGAAAATCACATTTAGGAAATACTGACTTAACAGCTAAATGGGTGACTAATGCATTAGTAAAATGAAAGCAGTTCTTCTTTCGCTATAAATTGATAGGGTCATAGGGAATACAAATTAGTGATTTTTGACTGACAGTTGTAAGCAATCATACAATTTTATTCTTGTGTTTGTGACTCATAAAAGGCAAGTTTCAGGTTAATCTGTAAATGTCCTAGATTGTTTCATTGTTGTACTGAACTTTAAGATACTGATATAGCTACAGAAACCAACATCAACCCATTACGGATGCCAGTACCTATTTCTGGCAGCAGCAGGATTTTTTTTAAACACTGATATCATACATATACTACACTAACCTTTTTAAAAAATCTTGTAGATTAGCACATTATCAAGCCTGTCAAATCAAAATGTCTCAAATACAGATTTATATACAGGACAAATATTACAGCATACAAATGTAAAAACCAGCCTGTTAGATTGGATGATTTAGAAAGCCTACCAGAGGTGTGATGTCCCAGGAATAGGGTGACCAGATGTTCCTCTTTTTACTCTTGTCCCTTGTCCCACATATTGAGGCAGTGTCCCACATTTTGACTGAATCAAGTTTTCCAAATCACACAGCTTTTTTTTTAACGTAATTTGATGAAAACTACCACAGCTAAAAGAAATGCAGCTACAATACAGACGGGGAATCCTCTAATAACTGGGTGAAACTGGTGAATTGTGTCAGTTTTTAATGAGTCTGACATGAATCCTGCAGTTTAGAAAGTGATGTACAAGTGGATGGATGCATCCCCACTGAAAGCCAGTAGATTATTATGACCAAACAGGAACTGGAATAAAAGTAGACAATAACTTTACAGGCCGTTGGGGTAAACAAGAGAATACATGGGAAGATTATGGCATAATAGCTTCCTTTAATTCTGGTAATGAGATGGTCACTTTTAAATAAAATATGTTCCTTGCATGCCACATGCCTCTCACCATCAGCGTCCCCTATTGTCGGACACAAAAATATTCTTCATCCCACAATTAGTTTGTTAGGATTTAGACAGATTATGTCACCCTGCCCAAGGATGGACACATTTACACACAGAAGGATAATGTTAGCTACACAAAAAAATATTTTACAAGTTGTAAAATGTGTAATCCTCTACTGACTACTGGAGAAGTAAAAACATGCTGTTTGCTTTAGGCATGTTCATGGTTAGTTGAATGTTGAAGGCTATATTTAAGCTCTAACATTTAAGTTTAACATATAGAATTAGGTTTAACATTTATTTTTAACATTTAACAATTAGATTTCTTTAAACATCTGGAGCTAAATGTGGCAATATGCTGCAGATTACTTCAGCAGACTTTACAATCTGCAAATACTGGATAAAAGCAACAGTACAATGTGGAAAATGTTAAAATAAAGCATCATTTATTCTGAATAAGCTTGATCTTAATGCATAAGTCTAGGTAAAAAGAGCAGTAAAGTTATGGTGGAGAACCTGCATCGTTCCTGAGCGCTCATTGGATGAACACTTTGGAGGAGACAGCTGGCTGCTGGAGGTCCTCTATTAATACTTCCTCGTCAGCTTCAAGCAACAAGTCACGGCTAAGTTGCAGTCTGTGGGCTGTCAGAAGCGAGAGGTGTTTGTCTAACCAGTTTATCCGTCTGCAGAGGGAAGTCATGGAACAGGAGTTTCCGCTGTTGCCTCCTGAGGTTTGGAACACAGTTTTTAGGTATCTGTCAGTGACGGAGAAGTTCACCGTCCGACAGTGCTGCTCGTATTTTAAGGAATTTGTCGATCACGAGTCTCTCTGGAAAGACTGGACAGTGATTTTGGACTTTATAAATGGCCCGTACAACGACCAGTTTTGGGGCACCCTTATTAGAAGAAAAGTGAGAAGTGCGGTGTTGAGGAGCACAGAAGCCGAGCAGTGGAGACAGGTGGCCCTTAAGCTTCCCACTCTCACCACGGTGATAATGGAGCGAAGCACCCAGAAGTGCATCGACTGTTTAGGGGGCTTCCCAAATATCAAACGTCTGGTTTTGAGGAGCTGCTTCTTTGGTCTTTTGTTGGATTTATCCAGATTCCCAGTGTTTCATGCTGAGCAGCTGACTCACCTCAGCTTGTGTGGTAATCTGTATCCTCTTACTACCGGGCATGAATTCCTTCCTGTGATATCTCAGTTCCAAAACCTCGAATCTCTGGTCTGTCACAGGTCTGGGATAGTTGCTGAAACACTGTGGATGTTGGAGTACTTACTTGACTGCCTGCCTAAACTGAAGCGTATCTCCTTGACTGGTTTGCATATATTGTATAGCTATAGAAATATTAGTCCAGGTAGATGTCCTTTAAAAGAACCTTATAGCCGAAACCTGTATAGTTTGGAAGTTGTTGAATGCCTAGATCTTTCATTTCCTGCAGATGTGATGAGGTTCCTGCCTGGCCTGAAAAGTCTGGCTGTTTTCTACAAGTACTCACATCTTGACTTTCCAGATATGTGGCCATTGGCTTCTTGTCGAATGAAACTATGGCTGGATGACCTCCCTCAGCTGTTAACCTTGGTCATTGTTCAGGGCCCTCCTGTTAAGAAGTACCTCACCTCCATTCCAGCCACTTTGACCAGTCTCACACTGTGTGTCCCAGGGCTCACGTCAGAGGACATGGTATCCATAGCAGAGCGGGTACCAAATCTCCTCCACCTCCACATTGACCCCTGGCCCACATATTTGGGAGCTATCATTGGTGAAATCCCACAGCTGTTTCCAAAGCTCAGAAGTCTCAAAATCAGCCACAAATATGTATCACAGGAAGCTTTCTTCCGTCTTCACCACCTGCAGGATCTGGAATACTTGGAAATTCTGGATGATGCTCCACACCTTGCTAAGGCAGCTGAGGATCTTCGAGCTCTCACAGATTACAGACTTCAGATCAAAATCTTTTCTTGCCAGAGAGATGTGCTGTCCTGCTTTTGCGTTTCTCAAGTTTATTGACCAGATGGACTGTTGACAGATTTTTATTTAATTACTGAAAACATGGACTCTCTCATTATCATTGTTTACTGAACTTTTTGTGGTAGCTTTTATCCAGTCTCACTAATCTGTAGTGCTTTGCCATATTTCATATTATTTAACTTTTTCAGCTGCTTCCAACCTAGGAGTCGTATGAAAAATGTTTCTGCCTACTGAAATGGTTTTAACACTTAAGACTTTTTTTATGTTAAAATTATTTTATTTGTATTTTGTGTTATCTGACATTACTTGAGCAGATATGCATGTGTTTGCTCTAAGGGGTCACACCAACAGACTGGAACCAACATAAACTTTCCATCAAATGTAATGTTCACTTTGGGAATTAAGTAAACCTCAGAGCCTTTTTAAATGTTAAACCTACACTTGATTTTTGCTACTTTTTTTTTTTAAAATAAAATGAAATAAAATTCCAGAATCTTTCATACCTCAGTCTCTGACTGTCATTACACTTTAAGCTTTAAAAGTTTTAATGCAATCCAGAAATTTTTTATTAAATGGTTTGATTGGTTGTACTGGAGAACAGGGTAAACATGAGGCACTTTTTACATTTGGTGACTTGACTGCAACATAAATGTATTTGTTTCAAATAATTATTATATAAACACCAAATTACTGGGAATCCATAGACGCATGGGTTTAGAACAGTAACTTGCCTAAAAAAAGTTCTTTGGTACAAATCGCCCCAAGTAGGAGTAAAATGAGCATGTAGACGGGGTAAATTTATAATCTTTGACCTTTATTTAACTAGGAAGTGAACTCTTGAGATTATGACTCTCTTTTGTTAGTGTCCTGTGTTGACAGACAGCCTTACCCTAATATGTTTGAGCACTGTGGGGGGGGGGGGGAGATACAAAATCAGTCTTGAGATAATTTTGAACCTTATGTTTGCATCTTACTGTGGGATGAAACTGTGTTCTTTACTAGCTATAGAAATGGTGTGCATGTAAAATATTTGTGTGGCTTAAACTTAACATTTAACAGAGCATCCTGATCAGCTGTATCATTATGTGATATGGTAAGTTCACTGTATCTGATCTCAGGATTCTGCAGTGAATAGTGAGAATAGCTCAAAAGATCACTGGAGTCTGTCTTCCCTCAGTCACATTTATTCCGCACACAGCATCTGCAAAGCCACCAAACTCTTCACCCTCCTGCCAAGAGGTACCAAAGCATTCCTGTCCTCATTGCCAGACTGCAGCAGTTTCTTCTCCCAAGCCATCAGACAGCTCTGTTCTCAGGGACTGAAATGGATACACAAACACATGCACTCAAATAAATAAAATCCCACTAAGTATTACAATATTTATATGTAAATATTTTATTTAATACATATGTTTTATTTTTACATTTCTATATTCTTAATGTCCTTAGTAATTTTTTTACCTGGACTGTATAATGGTCACTGCTGTACTGTCATTGTCTTTTCATCTTCATTGTGTTATTGTCCTAAAAGCCACTTGACTTTTAACAGTGACAAACAGAAAGAGTAGGCCTATGTGTTTGTGCAGTGAATGATGACTTTCAGTGTGGCTCAGCAGCACCTGTATGCTTTCTTTAGATCATCTAAGGATGCTGAGTCTCTGTTTTGTACTGCCTTCCCATCTTGATCTTATCTGTAGAAGATAAGAAAAGAAAACTGGAATGCACATGTTGTTAGGTACATAGCATATATAAACCTTTTGGGGTATGTTAATTCACTGACTCAACTTGCCCCAACTTCACTGGCACATTTTACCCCACAACCTCCATTTCAAAAAAGTGGCTCAGATCCACAATTAGTTTGTGGTCTTGTTTTGTAGCGAAACTTAGTTTTTATTTTGAATAATGATATAAAAGTGAAAACTTGTCACGAGAAATTCCCTTGATAAAAAAAAACAAAAAACAACCTTTTTATTGCTCTGGTTTGTTTCTCACTATCGCCATTTGCTTCAGTCACAAGATACAGCAGACTTAGTATTGTGAACTCCTCTTTCTTTGTTGTGTTCATTTTAATCACTGGCATGACTTACACCGTTCTCCCTCACTAAAAATGACCAAACAATGCCAGAAAAAGCACTTTGCATTTGCTGAAGTTGTTTGAATCAGAATCAGAACCCATATGCTTACACCCCACCCACACACAGCAAAGATCACATGACTGTCTCCATTTTTAAAAAAAAGTTCATTCAATCACATTAACACTAACAGACTTGAATTTCTATCATGAAAAAAGCAAAAACTATAAGGCAATAACCTGTAAGAGGACAAATACATGTGAGCAAAATGAACTCAATCCCTGTTCTTTTTATGAGGCTTATTCATTTGAAAAGAAGACTCAAAACTCTCTTCAAACATGTACATTCTCCCTGCTACATCCAGTAAATTGAATCAGCTACAGGTGAACACCACAGGGTCTGCTGGATGACTCTGTACAGCAGGCTTCACCTTGGCTTGTCTGTTACAGTGTATAGTTTGGAGTTATGATGCACCACAGCAGGTGAAGCCTCTCCCAGAGTTCAGCCCAAATCACAGGAAAGGCTAAGAACTCCACAGTGTATAAGACCTTATTGCATTGAAACATTTGGCACGAGAGATATCATCTCAAAGTAAAAACAATCTGAATATGGATACCATGTATTAACTCCATACACAGAGGGATCCAAACTAAATACAGGTAATAAAACACATCTCATATCTGGCAAAAACAGAGGTATGATTCAAATAAGGCTGCAATAAATCATTATGTAAATTTAGCTAAAGGCTTGGCCCTGGCTTGGTGTCACATTCTGATTTTTGACCAGCTAACACTAACATCCAGCTTCCATCAGTGAGCTTAGTATTGATAGCATTCAGACAGCAGGATCATAGTTCATAACAAAACATACTGAGGGCTCTAGAGCCGGACACACTGGAATCCAAGCTGGTGCACGTGTGTGTGAAGGAATGAGACCAGGTAAACTATTGTTAGGCTACATGCACACAGAGCCAGCTCTTTGCATATCAGTGTGAGCCTCAACAGCTAAAAAATATAGACATTTTCATCAAAACGGTGACAAAACACAGTTCTGTCACTAAGTCAAGCGTTTCACACATATATAAATTGAGATTCTGATTGTAACAGCAACTGGCAGCTGGTGCTGATCAAACTCCAAATAAAAGACATTAGCATGCATCAAAATGAAAAGCACAAACCCATTTTAAACCTTTAAGCGGCCTTACTGATGCATTCAATACAGTGATGAATACATGATAAAAGCAATAGCAAAATTTTGAAATGAAGCATCATTTATTCCGAATAAAATTAGTTTTAATCTATTCTGTGATAACTGTAAGTAAATAGAGTGGTAAAATCTCCACCTTCAAACTAAACTAAAGACAATGAGCTTCCTTTTGGCTTGTTTTTTGCATAAATTAAAAAAATATACAAAGATTCTAACAATTTTGCCACACTATATATACTGTTCTCAGTGACCTTCGTTTTTAGTAGTCATTTGCAGTTTTATCTACAACAGTTCAATTTCATCTCCACATTGTTCATGTAAATGACAAAGCACACTGAAGCTGCAGTAGTAAAGCAAAAAAAAGTTTAACGTGATTATTTTTTAATGTTTGATTTAACTTTTGGTGGGAGCTAAACAAGCTATAAAAGTGCAGAAATGTGAGTAACACGTAAATTTAAACTGAGTAAACATCTGGGTTCTTTTTCGTAAGAAAACTGTGGAAAAACAAGCACTAATATCTGGAGGGACTAACTTATAAAATGCACCTTAAGATGGTCTCATCAAGAGAGCTGTTGTTGGAGTGTGCTGAGATTGGATGAGTCTCTTAAAGAAGTGAAGAAGAAACTATCAGTGTATGTATCTGTGTGCATGTGAGTTTTCATTGTTATTTCAAATGGCACCTCGATAGTTTCCAAAACTAGAAAAATACATTTTTTAAACACTCAATAGCCAAACCCTGGGTATTCAACACTCAGCATATATTAAAACTGCTTAAGTCAATTCTCAATGGTCCATGCAATCAAGCAGTTGTCACATTTCTGTATTAAACTATGTCAACATAGGTTCACCACCACATGGTGCAAGGTCTTGCCCTGCAGTGGGAGCAGAAAATCATTTATAAATCAGGGCTCTTAGCTAGATTCTCATTTGCTTACTTATGTACACACGCAGAAGGGGAAATTAACACCTTATTTTTCCCTCTTCCTGTCTAACATAGGAACATAATTAAAAAAATCTCTTTGGGCTCTGTTAAACATGTCTTTAGTAAAAGTGTGAAAGGCCAACCTGAGAGGTTGAACAGCCTCGGAAAGTCCCTCTAGTATCAGGAGTCAATAGTCTGGAGATGTTTCTCTGTTTGAAAAACCACCAACTCATGCACATAGACAGGTAAGTCCACATACATCCACATTTAGACATGTAATTAAACGTGTAGACATGTACACACAGACATACAGATTAACTGAAGAGTTTAATAAAGCAGCCATGGCAGTAGGGCTTGTCATTTTGCTCTTTGAAGGTGCCCTTATTAAGCTGCTTGAGGCAGAAGGCGCACACAAAGTGCTCTGGGTGGAACTTCTTGCCCATGGCTGTGATACAGCGGCCAGTGATTGGCTTCTGGCAGCCAGAGCACAGTGAGCCACGCCGCTCATGGTAGTGGGCCTCACAGTACGGCTGGCCATCATGGTCAAAGAAGCTGCCATTTATGAATGGCGTGAAGCATTCCTGAAGACATGGCAGAGAATATTATGACACAAAAATACTCAACATGTATGATTTCTTTTACAAAAGGATACACCCAGTGACTCACCCTGCAGACAAAGCATTCAGGATGCCAAAGTGAATTAAGAGCAGAAATGTAGTTCTCAAGGATGGCACGGTCACAACCACCACATTTAGGGGCAAACATGTCAAAGTAGTCCTTTCTGCAGAATGCCTTGCCATCCTTCTCATGGAAACCTAGAGGGCGGCAAAGACACAATGACTCAGACTGCAACCTTCTTTTTACAATGATAATAAAACAGCTCTGATTCAACACATGCCAGAGATTGTAGCTGGTACCTTCTGGTCCAAAAAAGGCTCCACATTGAGCACAGAAGAAGTGGTCTGGATGCCAAGTCTTGTCCAAAGCTGTCACTACTTTCTGTTAAAAGCAAATGGTCAGATATTCACAATCAGTTTCAGCTAAGACCAATACACAAAGGTAAAGTCATTTCTCAGGAAACTGTAAAAGTCTACATGTAAGCATACAGGAAACTAACATCAGTGATTCAGAGGCAAGAGAACAGGCATGTCCTCAGAGGAAGTGTGAGAAGTGCAGGAATGCAGTGACTTATAGCTTATGTTTTTCAGGCCTTTAATAATTTTTCAACAGCTACAGATGGAGGGACCCTGACCCTCACAGTGCATGTAATACATGATCAAGGCATTTACTGGGAACAGTAAGCAGGACCCTCTTCAGTTTGCTCATAGATTAGGGTGGATACAGATGATGTCATCTCTGCTATTGCTCATTTGGTTTTAAAATAACTGGACAACAAGTTCTGTTTATACTCAATTGCTTTTTATTTAGTTCTGCTTTTATTTCTGCTTTTAACACTCTCCAGCCCCATCTGATAATTCAGAAACTTAAATAGCTGGATGTCAACCCTATAATTATCAGATGGTATCACTCATTTTTAAAAAATAAGACTCAGTGGGTTAAGGTTAATAACAGTGTGCCTGAAACTAAATCTATTAGCACTGGAGCCCCTCATGGCTGTCAGTTCACTGGACCTTTTTACTTAGTATACTATGAGAGCTCCTCCAGTCACTCCCAGAGTGCAGTAAGTGCAAACCGAACCGGTTTCAGAACTCTTTTGTCCCTCTATTCATTAGAATTTTAAATTATAGTCAAAAATACAATGAGACTACGCAGGTTGCACTGCAGGGCAGTTAAAAGCCACTCTGAATGATACCTTTTGTTTTGGTTGTTTGGTTTTAAATTTGTATATGCAGAGGATGTGTGCCCAAATGTGCTGATGGGTCCAGCTTTGATGAGACCAAGTCAAATTTCCCCATGGGGACAAAGTATTTATGTATATATGTATGTATGTATGTATCTATCTTTAGAAGAGCGACAGTTACTCACTGTAAATCACTATTACAAAATTCAATTCTTTTCAGGACAGGAGTGACTCTCAGATTTGCCACCAGGGGGTGCAATAAGGTAATTTTAAGATTTTAATCATCTGTGCAAGAAGAGGCAGAGTTAATTAAAAAATATTACAGCAGGATACAAAAACAATATATGCCAGTGAGGATCACATGGTATTGGTGATGCCAATACCAGTAAATTAGATAACTATAGGATGAAATTTTACCCCTTCACTGAAAACCCCCCGAAAAAGGAATATTTTAAGTTCAAACACAAACTAGAGAAGCAAGGAAGGAAGGTTAAATGAATTGTAGGATGTCAAACACTGCGCAAGAATCAGCCAAGCAATGATTCACACTGGCCTTCCCCAAGGCTTAAGTCCACTGCTGACTGTGCTTCCCTTCTAGTGCCCCTAAGCACAATGCTTGTGGATGTGTGAATAATGGGTGGAAAAAAGTCCCAATGGGAGTGTGTCACCATGAAGATAAGCAAAAGAAGAGAGAAGTGAGCTAGTTTCTCTGAAACAGTGTTGTGCACATTACTTGAGATCTGCAATTAATTACTCAGAAAAATAATTATCTTATGATACTAATTAGTCAGTATTTACAGGCATACTTTTCATTACAGTAATCAGTACTTCACCTTTAAAGAATTCCAAATCAGAAAAGATATTGCAGTTTAGGGAGGAGGCGGTCCTACAATTTGGACAGCTTTATACAGGCCATCCTGCATCTAGCATCATCTTAGCGATGGCACTACAGCCAGCCAAGAAGAGGTACAAATTAATTTAACTTTCAAATCTCTTTTTGCTGCTCTGGCAAAGGCTACTTAACTACCCTGCACCTCAGTTCTATCCCACACCAGTGAACACAAAAACACAAAAACTGAGGTGAACCCTCCAACAAATTGAGTAAGACGTCAAACAGCTGCTTTATTAAGTACGAATAGTAGCTATAGTTTGACATTGTCATTGCTTCATGTGTTACAAAGTACAGCATGACTGCCTGAGATGGATTTGCATGAGTCACTTTGCTTTGACTGTTTCTAGTACCATGTTTGTGCATGTAAATTATTTTCATGCCTGACTGTCAGTGTTAGTGATTGAAAAAGAAAAGCACTTTCCAACATGTTGTTTCCAGTAATGCCTTAATCCATTAGGTTATGAATAAATAAATATCTTCCCATTCACTGTATACATGAATGTGTGTATGTATGTGTGTTAAAGTATGCATTACTAACATCCAGTATGGGTCCATTACAGTAGTGGCATCGTGGTGAGAACAGGTTGTGGTAGTCTTTCTCACAGTAAGGCTGTCCGTCACGCTCAAAGAAGTTCCTGGAACCTATCTCCTCCTGACAGTGGGTGCACACAAAGTGCTCGGGGTGCCACGTTCTGCCCATGGCAGTCACCACCTGGTATGGGGAGACACAGTGCATGAAAAAGTAATGAGCTGCAAAGAGAAAGACCAGGCTCAGAGAAAATCTTTGCAGCACAGCATGCAAGTAAAGGGAATACTGCCAACAATAGCAGATGTTTACATCAAAGTAAAAAAAAAAAATAACGATTTATAACCCCATGTGCACAGTTATCTTCATTTATTGAAAACAATGATATCATCCTGTGAAAAGGTTGCTTTCATTGGTCCAACATTATCATCTCTAAATTCAAAGTAGTGTAAAATTTAATTCTTCTGGATGAATTGCTGCTAAAATCTTGCAAGTAAAATGTGTGAAAACAAAACTGCTTTGAAAATAGTTAAACCAGATAATTGAGTAAAATACTTGAGAAGACTTCGGGTACTTAAAGTGTGAGTGTGTGACAGTCTTGACAAATGCCTTGAGAAAGTTACGTTTTGGTAAAACACAACAAATGTTGCATTCATTGCTCCACTTAGCTGGGTTATGGATAGAGGGAGTGGCTTGGATGTTAAGCAACAGCCTGAAACTAGTGAAATATAAGCCAACACTGCACAATCCATCAAACTTGTGCAAATAAATCTAGATCTTCACCACAATATCAACAGAAAACTGCTATAATGTTTTCAAAATCCCTGCGGGTATTCTGTGCACACAGACAACAGCGTGCTTCCATGTGTCTAAAACAGGTGAAATAATAGGCATGTGTGCTGCATTTGAACATGTTTATTTAAATGTGGATGATTCTCTATCATTACCTGTCCTGCAATAGGTTTCTTACAGGCACCGCAGACCCCTTTAGCCACTGTCTGGACTCCAAGTCTGTTGAGGTCCGACTGCAAGCTTCCCAGCATGTTGTCCAGCTTGTTGGCTGGTTTGGGGGCATTAGTGGGAGAAGTCTTTCCCTGTGACTGGATCTGGCAGAGATAGAAAACCAAACTGTTTGATTACATCATTCAGATGTTTGAGCAGGTGACAGAATAACATGACAAACACTTCAATGGATGACATAATAATAATAATAATAGTAGTAGTTAGTGTGGGTCTATTTGGTCACTGTTCCTTTTTGCAGCTTCATTTTTCTTGCACAGTTACCTAGTGCCATGACATATTTTGGTAATTTTGTAAGCCTAAAAAAATTACTTCATGTAGCCATTTCTGTAATTGAGGTTTACGGTTCTCTGAGTGTCAAGACACTGAAGAGGACCTCACTACCATGTTTGTATCAAGGTTATTATGGTTAACCAAAACTAAACTAAAATTAAGTGAGAAAAAAACAGTTTACTTAACTGAAATAAAAATAAAAACTAGACTTTTCATAAAAACAAACCTAAAATTAGATTGTGTTCTCCCAAGACTAATGAAAATAAAATTTGTCAATTTGATCAAACCTATAAGACAAACTGATGAGGATTTGGTGGATCTGTTTATTGAGACTCACGATGTCTGCACAACTGAGAGTCAGCTGCCTTCTGAAAGCATTATGTAATTTATAATCTGAACAACTTAAATCTTCCCCTAATAGATGACAATATTACCATAAGATTCAAGAAAACCAACACTCAAACTAAACTACAACTAAACCTTTTCAAACACTGAAAAAGCAAACCCACTCTGCAAAACTACTGAAACTAAACTGAAAACAAAAATTCACAATGAAATTATAAAAAAAAGGAAAATAGAAAACCATAATAACTCTGGTTGATAGTGTTGGTGCCTTTTAAGCATTTTAAATGTTATTCTATTTGTATCTTGGCACCAGTCAACAGGAGTCTGTGTTTGTGCAATGCACCTATGGAGGCTACTTATGCACCTTGCTAACATAGCATCATCTATATATGGTCGTTTCTAGTTCCAAACACCAGCGGGTGATGCTATAGCAGCCAAGTTAATCTTTTATGATAAGTCTACTCCCTGCAATAACAGTGGTGGCTTTAGAAGGGGGCTGATGAGCTGTTTCCTCTTTGTGGTACTCAAAAAGAAAATACCAAAACATATCAACCATGACTAAATGTTTTCTGATCGTCCCTAATCCATGTTAACAGGCCTCAATGATGATTCTCTAATGTCAACATGTGTGTGAATGTGTCTGACTACTGTAATGTAAGCAAACGCAGACCTTCTCAGATGGTGTGGTCATTGGAGCTTCATGACTCCTACATTCCACTGAGGGAGAAAATAGCACATATGCTGCATGTATTCTTTCTTACACTCTTACACTCACATACCCCCCCCAACACACACACACACACACACACACAAATGACCTCCTTACCTTTGACAAAATAAAATAATGAGGCTTCTTTCAGGGACTCAGATGCACAATTTAACTCTACTCACCCAAGTTCTCATCAAATTACTTACATAAAGACACTACGGTTTCTAAAAAGATGCAATAGTACAAGGTATTCAACTTCAGCAGGTTGGTATTAAACCTAATGGGACATGTTGACTTAAGTCCTGTGAGACATGCTATAATTGTGGCGGTACTTGTGCTGTCATGTGGCAGATTAGGTTACATTTAAACTGCAGGCCTTCCATTCCTGTGCATGGCAGGACTCTAAGTGCAACGGGAATATCAGGGAGTTACACTTTGCTTTCCTCTAAGCTCTTAAATTCTCTTCTCTTCTCTGAACACACGGTCCTTGGCGCCATCAGATGTCAGAATTAGAATATGGGCTCAGTCTTTCTAGCCTGAATGTCAGCACCCCTGTGACTGGATTGCAGACAAAGCCTTAATGAGGCTACCTGTTGTGACACAGAGGGCCAAAAACAGAAGCAGTGACCACGCAAATGCTTTTGCGCCCAAATATAACTAAATAGTCGGCAAACATGTTCAAGTAAAATGATTCAAAGTGTGACAGAAAGTGGAAAGAATGAGGTGAGAGGTGGACAGAAGAAAGGTGATCCGTGCCTGCATTGATGGAAAGACGGGGTCATAGTCTGTTTGACAACCCACTGATACAAAGACCTTGGGAGGCGGGGGCGGTGTAACCGGCTTGAGTGAGGGGCTAGGCAATGGAGGGGGCTGGACAGGGGGAGGTGTGGGTTCCCTGGGAGGAGTAGGAGGCTGGACAGAGGGAGGTGTGGGTTCCCTAGGAGGAGGAGGGGGAGGAGGAGGAGGAGGAGTAGGTTCCTTAGGGGGTGGAGGGGTAGGTTCTCGAGGAGG
>VUQH01067771.1:0-11524 GCA_015106775.1 Etroplus canarensis
AAGACAGGAGCAGAGCTGGAGGTGGCAGAATTGAAGATGTTGAGATTTTCCCTGGGAGTGACCAGGATGGACAGGATTAGAAATGAGTACATCAGAGGGACAGCTCATGCTGAGAAGCTTGGAGACAAAGTCACAGGGGCAAGGCTGAGATGGTTCAGAGGAGGGATAGTGGATATATTGGACAAAAGATGCTGAAGATGGAGCTGCCAGGCAGGAGGAGAAGAGGAAGACCACAGAGAAGATTCATGGATGTAGTGAAGGAGGACATGCAGAGGGTTGGTGTGAGGGAAGAGGATGCAAGGGATAGGGTGAGATGGAGGCAGATGATCCGTTGTGGCGACCCCTAATGGGAGCAGCCAAAAGAAGAAGAAGAAGATTGAGATGTACAAAACCACTGTCTACTGACCAATCATTTCGATGGAAAGTGGCATTGCCATTCCTCGAAGATCCCTTGGATCTAAGTTAGTCGGAAGTCTCTTTCTCTGGTGAGCATCAATAAGCAGTATATATTCCACGGAGCAACTTTATTTATTACTTTTTTTCCTGCTGGCTTCTAGCAAAACCATGGTATTGTTCTGTAGGCCTGCGTAGAGTTATGATCCTTAAACAGTGCACCTCAGCCTCATACTTGTTGGCCTAAAATAAAAATTTAAAGTATGTTAAACCTACTTACCACTTTTCAAGTCTTACTGGCCTAATTGCTTAAAGAACACACATTTATATAATGCTTTTTAATGCTATTCTACTGATCTACTGTAAGCCCTTTTCCTATCACATCCACTCACACACTGCTGCTTTGGCTGCAACAACTGTTACTTTTTCTAATATTAAAGTTTATTCTTCTTCATTAAATATGCCACTGTGCTGCTAGTAGACCTGTCCACATTCATGATTGGTCATATGAAGCGAACACCATCACTATCATATTCACTCATAGCTACACAGAAAATCCTGAGTTGAGCTGGTGAGTTGATAACCACCTGCGTGTGACCACCGATAAGTCGGATAGGAAAACGATATCTCGGAGATTAGTTTTTTCGTAGTACAGTCCCCTGCAAAAAGAAGAGTCATAAGGTACAGGTGAATTCAATCAGACACTAAGATTGGGGAGATAACAAAATACAGAAAGCCACAAGAGGAAATGATCTCTGGAATTAAACTGACTACGCAACAGAGAATAACTCTACACATACAGGGGAAACACATAAAAGACCTGGAAAGGCAAACACTCAGGAACATAAGAGCAAAACTAAAATTTAGGATTATAACAAAAACAAGGATCATAAAAAAGACATTGACAGCACTCTTGTGTTCAAGATATGAAGAAACTTGGTCGTTATGGCTTTGCATGTCAGGAGAAGGATTTAAATAAGTTCTATTCTTGATTTTTACCAAGAGCAAGTGTAGGGTTTAATATTCACATCACCTCTTTTTAAATGGGGTGACAGATGAGTAAAACCTAGCAAGCCAGCAGCTCGCTCCAGGTGTCTCCCCTCATACTGCTACAGTCTGGTTTAAGAAAGTAACCCTGAATGTATTCTGCCTGTGTTTCCCAGAAGTTGCTTCTTGTAAGTCAAGACCTTGCTTTGATTTGACATTATCAAAGAACTCAAAGCGAACCATATCTAACAAGACTTGATATCAAAGTGATTTCAGCACCATTCCTTTTTGACCATGCACTGTGAATGTGATTTTATTGACAACCTTTCTAACATGCAGGAGCCAACATTTACTAAAAGATATACAGCAGATTTTCTATTAATTCCAATTCAGCAGCCATTAATAGCAACACAAACTATATTACAAAAATACTGTATTGTCAGAGGAAATTAACTTATTTTTGCAAACGCTGTAAACATTTTGAATTGTTTATTTGGCAAATTGACTAATTTTAGGAGTATTTTACTTTATTTTGATGAGCAATATTTGATCAACAGTTATTTTGCTGTTTTCACAAAGGTGCTAGAGGCGGTAGTCATTTTGTGAATACCTATACAGTTGTCATTTCCCACTATCAAACATGTAAACCAGTGTGATTTAAAATCTTTTTATATCTGGTTAAATGGGCCAAAGTTAATCTGTTCAGATATATTTTATTTTTTTCTTTCAGTTCTATTATGGTTGTGTAAACCTGTCCATGTGTCCAGTGTCGATATGTCATTTCAAATTCCTTTCCCTGTAAAGTTATGATACAGGATTTAGCATCACAGACTCATTTTGGAGACAAAGACTAAACGAGAAGGCTTAGAAGCATTTCAAAACTTGATGGACACAAAATTATGCAGCACTCCAAACTCCCTTTGTGTTACTTAATTGGAATTATAATGGAGGTTTTCCTTTACGAGCAGAGGCATTTTCTTAAAGTGGGACCTTACAGTTATTCAAAATGGATATTAGCAGAAACACTCACCTTAATGCTTCCCTCCAGAACTCCCTGTTTTCATTAATGGAGAAGGAATACATTAAGTGTGTTTCCTTTCTCCTTGAAACCACAAACCTGCATCAGCTTGGGCTTAAAAATATGTACCTATGCTTTTACAGGCAAGTCTAACCACTATAATGAGACTGCCTGTCTCCTTAGAACTTTCGTACCTCCCTAATTTTGGAAATGCGTGTAAAGCCTTATTTACGTGAAGTCAGAAGCTTACACACAAAGCAAGACCTTTCAAAAAAGTTGCTTGAAGCACTGACTTTAAAAATAAATTCCACAGAGACAATATTTTGACATTACATGTGCAAATCATTTTGTCTGTTACATTGGTGGAAAACATCAATTTGAAATGATTCAATTTGAAATGATTGCATTAGTTTCTACAGGTATTTCTAAATGGGATGGTAACTCAGGGTCATGCAAGTGGAGAAGCACAGAATAACATTTCCAAAATTGCTGCTTGGCATTTTAGCCTTGCAGGAGGGAAAGAGACTGGAAAAATGTGATAGCACATACCATGAGTGGGATGAAAAACCTCAAACCAGTAAGTACAAGTAGATGATTTGGCTTGGTGAGCTGCTTAAATGCCTAAAACACAAAATGTTTTCATTGCATGAATACAAATCCTGCTCTGACTGAACAGAGCTAAATGCAGAGTACCAGAGGCCATGATGAGAATAATAATTTTCTTCCTTCCTAGATCTCCTACAAGGCAGTGAGCTCCTTTGACCCTGAACTGGACCTCTCCAACCAGAGTGGGAAGGTAGTGAAGCTGGGCAACGAGACCACCCACATGTTCACAGGCCTCTACCCGGGCTCTACGTACTCCTTCACCTTGCGCGGTAGCACAGCCAAGGGCTATGGCCCCCCTGTCATCACCCAGTTCACCACCAAGATTTCAGGTCAGTAGGGTCAACAGCTAGGCCTGCTAAAGTACGGATGCCAAATAAGTAGCGCACCACTTACTGCTGCCAGAGGTCTAATGTCAAAATGTGTGAAAGCAAAATGTTATTTCCCTTTAACACAACCAAAGTTGGATTGAACTGCTAAAATGATAAATTAATGTCTATGCTATCAGCTTATTTCAATAAATTACCTGCCTGGTCATAAACTAACAGGCTGGTCTAGCTTGACGAAAATAAGGATAGCTTTACAATAATTGAGACAATTTTTCATGTAATATAAATGAATCATGATTATTATAACTGAACAAACCTAAAATTAAAAGCAATACAAGAATTAGGAAGTTTGTGACTGAATTTTAATATAAACACACCACTCATCATATAGACCTTCCAGTCTTGATTTAAAAAAAATCCTTTAATGCTTCTTCATGAAATGCATGTTGTGTTAACAGTTGATCAGATTGGTTTAAATAAAACTAAAGACATTTCCTTTATATTTGAAAGTAAAGAAATGAATGAAAGAAATTAAGGAATTTAACATGCCATTAAATGCATCAAAATGTATAGATTGAATCATTCATGAAACTTCAAAATAAATGTATATCAGTTTTTTAGGTTATCTTTATTTTACCTTTTACTTTTAATATGTACTCTGAATTTTCTTTTTTTCTTTGCTAGACTTGTATTAATTCATGGATTCATGGGTCGACTCTGTGCCCATTGGCTTGGCTTATACAAGAAATGAATGCATTTAATAAGGAGATTGATGGCATGGATGTTTCTCTTTATCTGTGACAAGTCTAATAAAAACTATGATGTGCAAATGCACAAAATGAAACTCTTCAGATGAATATGAAGACAATGTGCTAAATTCTTTCAATGTAACATATTTTCAGAAATGTAAATTTCTTATATTTTTTTTCTGAGGATAAAACGAAGTGTCAACAGCAAAAAAAACTGAACATCAGGGGTGTTTGGAAATGACAAATTCTTGACAAAATCTCAATCACCCTGACCACTATTTGGGTATCTTTTAAAGGTTTAGTTTTCCTCTCACTGGGCTGTCGAGGATTTATCCCAAACAATTTTTTAGTGGCAAAGTAATCCTGGGCCAAAATACGCATATACTATACAGTCAAAAGTACTGGTCCATCTACTCTTTGTACCTATGACATTTTCAGTACATAGGCATTAATATGGAGTTGGTCCTGCCTTTGCAGCTACAGCAGCTTCCGCTCATCTGGGACAGTTTTCTGCAAGATTTTTTAGGGTCTGAGGGGAATTTTCACCCATCCACTAAAGTGCATTTGTGAGGTCGACACTGATGTTGGACATGAGGGCCTGGCTCACAATCTCTGTCCTAGTTCATACTAAAGGTTTTCCATTGGGGTTGAGGTCAGGGGTCTGTGCGGGCCAGTTAAGTTCTTCCACACCAAACATATCTAACCATGTCTTTATCAACCTTGCTGACTTGACACAGTCGTGCTGAAACAAGAAAGTCTGTTAACAGAAAGTTGAAAGCATAGAATTGTCCAAAATATCTTGGTAAGCTGAAGCATTCCCTTCCCTTCGGTGGAACTAAGGAGGCCAGGCCGCACCCAGAAAAACAACCTCATAGCATGATTCCTCCCCCACCAAATTTTACAATTAGCACAATGCAGACAGGCAGGGAATGTTCTCCTGGCAATGCCAAACCCAGACTGGTCCATCAGACTACCAGATAGACAAGCATGATTCATCACTCTACAGAACTTGTTTCCACTGCTCCTGAGCCCAGTGGTGGCATGCTTTACACTGCTCCATCCAACGCTTGTACGCTTGGCATTGTGTATTATGATGTAAGACTTGCATGCAGCTGCTTGGCCATGGGCACCCCTTCTATGGAGCTCCTAGTGCAGATTTTTTGTGCTGATGTTAATGCCAGGGGATTTTTGGAACTCTGCAATTACTGAGTGAGCAGAGAGATGACCATTTTTATGCACTATGCCACTCAGCACTCAGAGACCCTGCTCTGGTCCCTGGGTGGTCTGTCATTTCATGGCTGACTTGGTGTAGTTCCACCTGCAGCTAATTGTGGAATATCTAGAAGGGAAGAAATTTCATGACCTGACTTGTTGCAACAGCGGTATCCTATTACAGTAAGCTTTTAAGAACAACACATTCTTTGCCAAATGTTTGTAAAGGCAGTCTACATGACCTAGATGCATGATTTTATATATCTGTGGCAATGGGACTGAATGAAATGCCTGAATTCAATGATTAAGCAGTGTGGTCCACAAATTTTGTCCATATAGTGTATTTGGTAGAAGACACAATTTCTCAGTAAGATATGGTCAAGGAAGCTCAACTTACTGTATGTCACTGAAGAACTTTTTTTGTTGTTGCAATTATTCACTTATTATTAAATGTGGAAAATCATGAGAAAATAAATACTCTGTTATAACAGAGTGTGTACTAACTTTTCACTGGTACACATATAGAGCTAAATTTATGTCTCAATGTCTGAGAAATGCTCCTCAAGAAATGAACAGAAATCCAGCTGAAAAACATGAATCTGGAAACATTTTATTTTTGTGGTAGTGAGTGAGTGGCTTGTTATACAAGAAAAGTTTAAAATTAGGCTTTGCTATGCAGTGTTGTAAAACTGTTCTCTGCTTGGTTTCCTCTTTAGCTCCCTCTATGCCTGCATATGACCAAGAGACGTCTTTGAACCAGACGGACAGCACTGTCACTGTACTGCTTAAACCTGCTCAGAGCAGAGGTGCCCCCGTCAGGTAAGCTCTCACAATGTAACC
Organism: Etroplus canarensis; assembly: GCA_015106775.1. Taxonomy (NCBI): domain Eukaryota; kingdom Metazoa; phylum Chordata; class Actinopteri; order Cichliformes; family Cichlidae; genus Etroplus; species Etroplus canarensis. Next base: position 6,132 of record VUQH01067771.1, read on the forward strand.
CCCCCCCCCAAAAAGCTTAATAAAGGATTCTTATTCAGTAATGATATGCAGGTATACAGCACAGAGTAAAGATAAAAATCACATTAAAATATCATCAATAGCACAAAACTATCAAAGAGCTTGTGTATCAATACCCCATCATGAAGGAAGTTGCCAGGGAATTCAGTACCTTAATGTATCTGAGGTTTATTTGTTTGTGGATTTTGATCTTGTGAAAAAGAAGCATAGCCTTTGAAGATGAGAACAAAGCTGTTGCGGCCAAGGCTAGCTTCAGGATCCCTTCCCTTTACATGCCTTTTATGTACTAGACTGTCCACTCCAAGCCATTGCAGACTTCTGGGGAAATGTAGGAATTTTGCTTGCTTGATCATGCATTTGTTAGTCATTATTAAGGAAGCAAAATGGCTATTCTGTGTAAATGCCAAGTTGTTGGGAAAGGTTATCACTTGGGTTTACAAAGCCCCAACAGGCTTCTGGCAGGAGTATATCTTGCCAGTTTTTTCGTGATTCACAATTGTCTATGTTTGATTGTATTAGATCGCCTTAGGTGTGGAAACAGGGACAATCAGTTAGCCTGGCTAAGTACAAAATTAAAAAATAACCCCCCTCCTGGCAAGAATAGCATATCAAATGTTAATTACTGAGCTTTGCATTGTAGGCAGTATAGCTTTACATTAAACGGGTGAGCATGGTGTTGGTCTTTCTCTCTATTGAACCATTTCTTTAAATAGTTTGTACTGGCCATCTGTGTTGGAGTGGAACAGAATAATTAAACATTTGACTAGCAATACCCAAATTAGGTGCTCTGCCAAGTGCTACAAAAAGCTCAGTTGGGCAGTGGGAAGCCAGAGCAGTTTCCATAAGAAATGGTTCTACTAGCCAGGTGCATCCAGTGGAATCTTGGAGGATTGGTCTTCGGTTGCTGGACTCAGAGGATACACATACTGTCATGCAGCCCCTCCTGAACTTACAGACAGGGTAGGTAGTACGTGGTGAATTGACCATTCCAAGTTTTTAAAAAGGTCAAATTTTATTTGACTTTTTAAATACTGATTTATGTTCCTGGCCATTGACATGTTGTGATTTTAGCCACCAGGGCACTTGGGCTTGCTGTAAAACTCAATTTTACACTATCAACTAATCTGAGTCTTTTAAAGATTGCAGCCAGGAGATCTTTAGTCAGGCTTGTCAGCTCATGTTTGCTGTATGTGCAGCTGCCCAGATTAATGCCCCAGTGCCAAACAGAGAGGCCTGAGCAAGAAAGACAGAGTGATCGGTTTTTAATTTTCTCACAGGTACACTTCAGAAGGCCTAATGCAGCCTGCCAGTCTTTCAGCAGAGTAATTACAAACCCCTAATTATAATTAACAGTGTGTTGTGAATTGGAGCTTCCATTCATTAGCATGCTGGACTTCTCTTTTGTTTCCCATTGGAAGGCATGCACACCTCAGGAAAAGATGAAATGGATTTGATTTTGGAGACGCGGACTTCAGCTTGAGACCCTCATTCTGTTCTGAGCTGAGCCACAGCTATGCTTTAAAGCGCACACATTCAGTGTTTTTTAATTATTAAATACAGAGAAAATACGTGTTTTGATACAGACATTTAGTTTTAGGGATTATATATGTTTAATGAGTCTCAAGACAATCCATTAAAAAAATTCATCAGTGGAGTTCAGTACATGGTACAAATACACCTCAAAACTAATTGGGGGATCCTTTGATCACAGCAAAGCCTCTTCATGTCAAAACTATAGAGGTTTTCAGGTACACATTTCTTTTCTCACCTTTTCACTTTTCTTTAATCTCACAGAACGCAAAGGCCAGTGTACTCCCTGTACTGCCTTTATGTGTGCATCCAGTGTCTCAGTAAATAAGAATTGCAAGAGAAAAGAGGTGGTGGAGGTTATCAAACAGGAGAGATCATGATGCTGGTCCAAGACAAGATACTGGCAGGCTTTTGAAGGTGTTTTCCACCCCCAGTTCAAGTGACACACGATGCCTTTGAAAATTTAAGGTGGCATTAAAGTAGCTTCTATTCAGAGGAGTTGAGTTAGGCAGTCTGTTGGGATCTGCTGTCTGGCCAGTAATGATAAATGTAGTAATATAAATCTCCCAAGCTCAAAAAAATAACATCTCTAATCTCTTTTGGGTTAGAGGGTTGTTATGACCGTGATGACATTTAAGTTGAGGCTCATAGAAAGATATGTTCTTTCCTAAATGTTCAAGAGCCTGGAGAAACTGAGAAAAGTCCCCAAAGCCAAAAACTTTAAAACTTAGCTGATACAGTCAGTCTGTCAGTGTGTTAATCAAGGACTTAAATTTCACACAATTGTTCGAATTATTTTCGTGCTACCACTCATATTGCAAGAGTAGCCTTTATATTTCTTGAGTGGTGGGTAGCTCATTTTGAAACTAAACACTTTATGAAATCAATCTTAAAGCCCCTATGAAATAAGGATTTGACAAGGGAGAATACTGATCCACTGTGCTACAGAGCAGAGCAGCATGAAGCTTGATTTGATAACGCAATCTTGCATGCTGATTGAGTTTAGTTGGTAATAGAGCTCCAGACATTTGAGTTTCCAACAGCAGATGTTTTGCTGTAATACAGGAAGGGGAGCAAGCTGGAAGATCGCATGATAGTACTGGGTTAAAAAGGAAGGCATAACAGATGACAAATGTCCGTTTCACTCAAGCATCCTGCAGTCATACTAAAGTCAAATCATATTTTGGATAGATCTGGGCAGACATTGTCACTGCTGAGGGAAGCAGTCATATTTTTATTTGTGTAATTGCTAATTGGTATAACATTTCCAACTTGGTATTTGCTTCTAATCTCTGGGGATGACACGCGTAGCTGGGAACAATTTTTACCAGAGGGGACACTGTTTCTTTAAGAGGATTAGTGAACTGTCTATCAGTCATGTTAAACTAATGTTTGCAATAGCCCCTCGTCAGGGCCAGAATACGCCTCCTCACTCCGTAACATCAAAATAGATGTTTACATGCTTGTGCAGAAATAAGTGATTTGAAATGCTTTCCTTATCATTCACACCACTAAATCAGTCCTTCTCTCTATCTGCCATAACCTTTGCCTTGAGCAAGCTCACATGCATATACATAAACAGAAAAATGTATAAAATATACCACTTTCAGTTGCATAAAGTAAGGAGGTTCCCATGTAGTTTCTACCCTGTAGCATCAGATTATCTTTACTGCAGCCTGAAATCAGTTAAATGATTTTCTAGTCTTAAAATAAGCACTAACTTTCTTTGATCACAGCAGAGCAAATGCTAATAGCTGTGCCTAAACATGACACAACTCAGCGCTTTTTTACAATTTAATGGCAAATGCAATCTATGGCACCTTCTAATTTGTTTGCTTTATGGCTTTATGGACACCAGGGAAATATAAAAAGTAAGAAGACAGTGGTACAGAGGAAGGATGCTGGGTCAGGAGAAGTGTGTTACTTACAACCACTCTTAAATCAGACATATAGGCATGCACTGTAGAGCCAGCCGATTAGCATTAGAGTGAGAGAGACAGTGATTGAAATGCTCCCCATACCCGTTCCCTCATCTACTCAAACAGCCCAGAGCTCTCCTTCTATCAGCCCACGTGAAAAATAAATCAGTGTTTCAGGTCACAATCCAGTCGATTCCAAGTCACTCCGCCATAATTGGTTGGCGTCACATGGCGACAGAGCTGAAATCTATCGGACAGCAAGGCTGGAGAAGGCCTAATTGGTGTCAGCTCAGGTTGCAGTGCTACAGGAGGAATACAGGTCTGGCCTGCTGGCCTCTTTGGCAGGCCATTTTTAACAGCTTATACCATTCTTCTGGTACAGCTTCTCCCTTCATCCTTTTTCTGCTTGTCTTTCCATCTTCTGCACAAGATGTAGATTTCAGCTGTTTTGGCATTAAGCACACATTTTTTTCAAGTTGTCTGTCCACTCATCTGCTCCATTCTGAAATTTTCTAGTTATGTTTAGTGGCCAAAGGTCAAGGTCACTGCACAGTCTCTGGCTTGCCATTGCATTCTATGATTTTTGTGGGTTGTCCATCATGAAATCGCACTGGTATGTTTATAACTCCAATAAGCACTGATATGATGGAATCATCAGCACCGCCACAAATCCGTCATGTTATCGTGATAGCACAAAGGCTATTTGCCCCACGATTTTGAATTTTGGCATAGACCTCCATGAGGAACTCCATCTGGAACTGATAAGATATTTAGTGATTTTGAAAGTACCGATTTGCCACTAGGGGGCATTATATGTTAAAAAAAAAAAAAAAATTCGTATTTTTAGCCTTATCTCTGTGACTACTCATCTGATCTGCATGAAACAAAAATTAAAATGACCGTAGGATATGAAATTTCTCCACTGCTGGACAGCTAAAGGAATATGTTATCATATCTTATCATACACATTAATAGTGACACCATGCTGTGTGTGATGCTGTAATCAGTAAAAGAAACTGAGTTTTAGCCACATCTCTGTGACTATTTGTCTGATCTGCATAAAACAAACACACTAATTGATCGTGGGATCATATACTTGGCACAGGATTTTGAATTTTGGCACAGTGATAGACCTCTATGAGCTGTACAACTGATTTGATTTTCAGTCTTTCTGAAAACATGGATTGACTCCCAGGCAGTGTTTTCTGTAATTTTATTTTAATTTTTAAATTTTTAGCCATATTTCTATATTCACAGGAGCTGCATAATTGAAAAACCAAGTTAATCATGGGATCATATACTATTGCCATCTGCTGTTGCCACGGCTGAAATCGGTAACAAAACTTTCAGGGCTAAACTCTACATCTTGTGCAGACAATGGAAAGACAAGCAGAAAAGATGAAGGGAGGAGCTGTACCAAAAGAATGGTATAAGCTGTTAAAAGTGGTCTGCCAGAGGGGCCAGCAGGCCAGACCTGTATTTTTCCTGTAGCTCTGCTACCAAAAACTTTCAGGGACATCATGGAATTAACTTCACTGCTGCATATGTCATCTTATAAACATCTGATTTCAATTTCAATTTTCAATTCAATTTTATTTATATAGCGCCAATTCACAACAAAAGTCACCTCGAGGCACTTCACACTGTACGGTAAAGATAAAACAGTGTTATAGGGAAAACCCCAACAATCCGATGATCCCCTGTGAGCAAGCACTTGGCAACGGTGGGGAGGAAAAACTCCCTTTTAACGGGAAGAACCTTCCGGCAGAACCAGGCTCAGGGAGGGGCAGCCAACTGCTTTGACCGGTTGGGAGTGAGGGGACAGAGAAGACAGAAAGGAGAGCAGAGGGAGGCACAGGCAAAAGGAGAGAGAAGACAACAATTAATGACATGCAGCAGTAACAAATAAATGCATGGGGAGTGAAA